>JAVLSZ010000002.1:101660000-101667500 GCA_032313775.1 Urocyon cinereoargenteus
GAACCCTAACCCTAACCCGAACACGAACCCTAACCCTAACCCGAACCCGAACACGAGCCCTAACCCTAACCCTAACCCGAACCCTAACCCTAAACCTAACCCGAACCCTAACCCGAACCCTAACCCGAACCCTAACCCTAACCCTAAACTGAACCCTAACCCTAACCCTAACCCGAACCCTAACCCGAACCCTAACCCTAACCCTAACCCGAACCCAAACCCTAACCCTAACCCGAACCCTAACCCGAACCCTAACCCAAACACTAACCCTAACCCGAACACTAATCTAAAACTAAACGGAACCCTAACCCTAACCCTAACCCGAACCCGAACCCTAAGCCTTTACCGAATCCTAACTCTAACCCGAACCCTAACCCGAACCCTAACCCTAACCCTAACCCCGAACCCGAACCTTAAACCTAACCATAACCCTAACCCGAACCTTAAACCGAACCCTAACCCGAACCCCAACCCTAACCCTAACCCTAACCCGAAACCTAAACCTAACCCTAACCCGAACCCTAACCATAACCCGAAACCTAACCCTAATCCTAACCATAACCCGAACCCTAACCCTAACCCTAACCCGACCCATAACCCGAACACCAACACGAACACTAAACCTAACCCTAACCCTAACCCTAAGCCGAACCCTAACCCTAACCCTAACCCGAACCCTAACCCTAACCCGAACCCTAACCCTAACCCTAACCCGAAACCTAACCCTAACCCGAACCCGAACCCTACCCCTAACCCGAAACCTGACCCTAACCCTAACCCTAACCCGAACCCTAACCCTAACCCTAAACCTAACCTGAAACTTAACACGAACCCTAACCCTAACCCTAACACGAACCCTATGCCTAACCCTAACCCTAACCCGAACACTAAACCTAACCCGAACCCTAACCCTAACCCTAACCCTAACCCGAACCCTAACCCTAACCATAACCTAACCCTAATCCGAACCCTAACCCTAACCCTAACCCTAACACTAACCTCTAACCCTAACCCGAAACCTAACCCTAACACGAACCCTAACCCTAACCCGAAACCTAACCCTAACCCTAAACCTAACCCGCAACCTAAGCCTAACCCGAACCCGAACCCTAACCCTAACCCTAACCCTAACCCTAAACCTAACCCTAACCCGAACCCTAACCCTAACCTGAACCCGAAACCTAACCCTAACCCTAACCCCAACCCCAACCCTAAAACTAACACTAACCCTAACCCTAACCCGAAACCTAACCCTAACCCTAACCCTAAAGCTAACCCTAACCCAAACCCGAACCCTAACCCTAACCCCTAACCCGAATGCTAACCCTAACCCGAACCCTAAACTAACCCTAATCCGAACCCTAAACCTAACCCTAACCCTAACCCTAAAACTAACCCCTAACCTTAACCCTAACCCTAACCCCAACCCTAACCCTCACACTAACCCTAACCCTAACCCGAACCCTAACCCTGACCCTAAACCTAAACCTAACACGAACCCGAACCCTAACACTAACCCCTAACACGAACCCTAACCCTAACCCGAACCCTAACCCGAACCCGAACCCTAACCCTAAACCTATCATAACCCGAACCCGAACCCTAAACCTAACCCTAACCCTAACCCGAACCCGAACCCTAACCCTAACCCGAACCCTAACCCTAACCCGAACCCTAAACCTAACCCTAACCCGAACCCTAACCCTAACCCTAACCCGAAACCTAACCGTAACCCGAAACCTAACCCTAAACCTAACCCTAACCCTAACACGAACCCTAACCCTAACCCTAACCCGAACACTAACCCGAACCCTAACCCTAACCCTAACCTGAACACTAACCCCTAACAATAACCCAAACCCGAACCCTATCCCGAAACCTAACCCTAACCCTAACCCGAACCCTAACCCTAACCCTAACCCTAACCCGAAACCTAAGCCTAACCCTAACTCTAACCCTAAAGCTAACCCTAACCCGAACCCTACCCCTAACCCGAACCCTAACCCGAGCGCTAACCCAAACCCTAACCCGAACCCTAACCTTAACCCCAACCCGACCCCGAACTCTAACCCTAACCCTAACCCTAAACCGAACTCTAAACCGAGCGCTAACCCAAACCCTAACCCGAAACCTAACCCTAACCCGAATCCGAAACCGAACCCTAACCCTAACCGTAACCCGATCCCTAACCCTAACCCTAACCCTAACCCTAACCCTAACCCGAACCCTAACCCTAACCCTAACCCTAACCGTAACCCGAATCCTAACTCTAACCCGAACCCTAACCCGAACCCTAACCCGAACCCTAACCCTAAACCGAACCCGAACCCTAACCCAACCCGAACCCGAACCCGAACCCTAACCCTAACCCTAATCCCAACCCTAACCCGAACCCTAACCCTAACCCTAACCCGAACCCTAACCCTAACCCTAACTCGAACCCTAACCGTAACCCGAAACCTAACCCTAACTCTAACCCTAACCCTAACACGAACCCTAACCCTAACCATAACCCGAACCCTAACCCGAACCCTAACCCTAACCCTAACCTGAACACTAACCCCTAACAATAACCCGAACCCTAACCCTAACCCTAACCCGAACCCTAACCCTAACCCTAACACGAACCCTAACCCTAACGCTAACCCGAACCCTAACCCGAACCCTAACCCTAACCCTAACCTGAACACTAACCCCTAACAATAACCCGAACCCAAAACCTAACCCGAACCCTAACCCTAACCCTAACCCGAACCCTAACCCTAACCCTAACCCTAACCCGAACCCTAACCCTAACCCTAACTCTAACCCTAAACCTAACCCTAACCCGAACCCTACCCCTAACCCGAACCCTAACCCGAGCGCAAACCCAAAACCTAACCCGAACCCTAACCCTAACCCGAAACCGAACCCGAACCCTAACCCTAACCCTAACCCTAACCCGAACCCTAAACCGAGCGCTAATCCAAACCCTAACCCGAAACCTAACCCGAACCCGAACCAGAACCCGAACCCTAACCCTAACCCTAACCCTAACCCGAACCCTAACCCTAACCCTAACCCTAAACCTAACCCTAACCCGAACCCTAACCCTAACCCTAAACCTAACCCGAATCCTAACTCTAACCCGAAACCTAACCCGAACCCTAACCCGAACCCTAACCCTAACCCGAACCCGAACCCTAACCCTAACCCGAACCCGAACCCTAACCCTAACCCTAATCCCAACCCTAACCCGAACCCTAACCCGAACCCTAACTCTAACCCGAACCCTAACCCTAACCCAAACCCGAACCCTAACCCTAACCCGAACCCGAACCTTAAACCTAACCCTAACCCTAACCCGAACCCTAACCCGAACCCTCACCCGAACCCTAACCCTAACCCTATTCCGAACCCTAACCCGAAACCTAACCCTAACTCGAACCCGAACCCTAACACTAACCCTAACCCTAACCCTAACCTGAACCCAAACCCTAACCCATAACCTAATCCCAACCCTAACCCGAACCCTAACCCGAACCCTAACCCTAACCCAAACCCGACCCCTAACCCTAACCCTATTCCGAACCCTAACCCAAACACTAAACCTAAACATAACCCGAACCCTAACCCTAACCCTAACCCTAACCCTAATCCCAACCCTAACCCGAACCTAAACCCGAACCCTAAGACGAACCCTAACCCCTAAACCTTACCGGAACCCGAACCCTAACCCGAACCCTAACCCTAACCCGAACCGGAACCCTAACCCTAACCCGAACCCGAACCCGAACCCTAACCCTAACCCTAACCCGAATCCTAACCCTAACCCTAACCCGAACCTAACCCTAACCCTAACACGAACCCTAACCCTATCCCGAACTGTAACCCTAACCCTAACCCTAACCCGAACACGAAACCTAAACCTAACTCTAACCCTAACCCCTAACCCTAACCCGAACCCTAACCCGAACCCTACCCCTAACCCTAACAATATTCCGAACCCTAACCCGAACCCTAACCCTAAACCGAACCCGAAACCTAACACTAACCCTAACCCTAACCCTAAACCTAACCCGAACCCTAACCCTAACCCTAACCCTAACCCTAATCCCAACCCTAACCCGAACCCTAAACCGAGCCCCAACACAAACCCTAAACCCTAACCCTAACCGGAACCCGAACCCTAACCCGAACCCTAACCCGAACCCGAACCCTAAACCTAACCCGAACCCGAACCCGAACCCTAACCCTAAACCTGACCCTAACCCGAATCCTAACTCTAAGCCGAACCCTAACCCGAACCCTAACCCGAACCCTAACCCTAACCCGAACCCGAACCCTAACCCTAACCCGAACCCGAACCCGAACCCTAACCCTAACCCTAAACCGAACCCTAACCCTAACCCTAACCCGAACCCTAAACCGAACCCTAACCCGAACCCTAACCCTAACCCTAAACCGAACCCTAACCCTAACCCTAACCCGAACCCTAACCCGAACCCTAACCCTAACCCTAAACCGAACCCTAAACCTAACCCTAACCCGAACCCTAACCCGAACCCTAACCCTAACCCTAACCCTAAACCTAACCCGAACCCTAAAACTAACCCTAACCGGAACCCTAACCCTAACCCTAACCCGAACCCGAACCCTAACCCTTTACCCGAATCCTAACCCTAACCCGAACCCTAACCCGAACCCTAACCAAAACCCTAACCCCGAACCCGAACCCTAAACCTTACCCTAACCATAACACGAACCCTAAACCGAAACATAACACGAACCCCAACCCTAACCCTAACCCTATCCCGAACCCTAAATCTAACCCTAACCCGAACCCTAACCCTAACCCGAACCCTAACCCTAAACCTAACCCGAACCCGAACCCTAACCTACCCTAACCCGACCCCTAACCCGAACCCTAACACGAACCCTAAACCTAACCCTAACCGTAACCCTAAGCCGAACCCGAACCCTAACACTAACCCGAACCCTAACCCTAACACGAACCCTAACCCTAACCCTAACCCGAACCCTAACCCTAACACGAACCCGAACCCTAACCCTAACCCGAAACCTGACCCTAACCCTAACCCTAACCCGAACCCTAACCCTAACCCTAACCCTAACCCTAACCCTAACCCGAACCTTAACACGAACCCTAACCCTAACCCTAACCCGAACCCTATGCCTTACCCTAACCCTAACTCGAACACTAACCCTAACCCGAACCCTAACCCTAACCCTAACCCTAACCCTAACCCGAACCCTAACCCTAACCCTAACATAACCCTAATCCGAACCCTAACGCTAACCCTAACCCTAACACTAACCTCTAACCCTAACCCGAAACCTAACCCTAACCCTAACCCGAACCCGAACCCTAACCCCTAACCCTAACCCGAACCCGAACCCTAACCCAAACCCTAACCCTAACCCTAACCCGAACCCTAACCCTAACTCGAACCCTAACGCTAAGCCGAACCCGAACCCTAACCCTAACCCTAAACCTAACCCGCAACCTAACCCTAAACCGAACCCGAACCCTAACTCTAACTCTAACCCTAACCCTAAACAAAACCCTAACCCTAACCTGAAATCTAACTCTAAACCTAACCCTAACCCGAACCCTAACCCGAAACTGAACCCTAACCCGAACCCTAACCCGAACCCTACCCCTAAACCTAACCCTAACCCTAACCCTAACCCGAACCTTAACCCTAACCCTAAACCGAACCCGAACCCTAACCCGAACTCTAAACCTAACCCTACCCCGAACCCTAACCGTAACCGAACACGAACCCTAACCCTAACCCTAACCCGAACCCTAACCTGAACCCTAACCCGAACCCTAACCCAAACCCTAACCCGAACCCTAACCCTAACCCTATTTCAAACCCTAACCCGAAACCTAACCCTAACCCGAACCCGAACCCTAACACTAACCCTAACCCTAACCCTAACCCGAACGCTAACCCTAACCCGAACCCTAACCCTAAACCTAACCCTAAACCTAACCCGAACCCTAACCTGAACCCTAACCCGAACCCTAACCCAAACCCTAACCCGAACCCTAACCCAAACCCTAACCCGAACCCTAACCCTAACCCTATTTCGAACCCTAACCCGAAACCTAACCCTAACCCGAACCCGAACCCTAACACTAACCCTAACCCTAACCCTAAACCTAACCCGAACCCTAACCCTAACCCTAACCCTAATCCCAACCCTAACCCGAACCCTAACCCGAACCCTAACCCTAACCCTATTCCGAACCCTAAACCGAACCCTATCCATAACGGGAACACGAACCCTAACACTAACCCTAACCCTAACCCTAACCTGAACCCAAACCCTAACCCATACCCTAATCCCAACCCTAACCTGAACCCTAACCCGAACCCTAACTCGAACCCTAACCCCTAACCATAACCGGAACCCGAACCCTAACCCGAAACCTAACCCTAACCCGAACCCGAAACCTAACCCTAACCCGAACCCGAACACGAACCCTAACCCTAACCCTAACCCGAACACTAACCTAACCCTAACCCTAACCCGAACCCGAACCCTAACCCTAACCCTAACCCTAACCCTAACCCTGACCCTAAGCCGAATCCTAACTCTAACCCGAACCCTAACCCGAACCCTAACCCGAACACTAACCCGAACCCTAACCCTAACCCGAACACGAACCCTAACCCTAACCCGAACCCTAACCCTAACCCTAACCCGAACCCTTACCCGAACCCTAACCCAAACACTAACCCTAACACTAACCCGAACACTAACCCTAAAACTAAACGGAACCCTAACCCTAACCCTAACCCGAACCCGAACCCTAAACCTAACCATAACCCTAACCCGAACCCTAAACCGAACCGTAACCCGAACCCGAAACCTAACCCTAACCCTAACCCGAACCCGAACCCTAACCCCTAACCCTAACCCGAACCCGAACCCTAACCCAAACCCTAACCCTAACCCTAACCCGAACCCTAACCCTAACTCGAACCCTAACGCTAAGCCGAACCCGAACCCTAACCCTAACCCTAAACCTAACCCGCAACCTAACCCTAAACCGAACCCGAACCCTAACTCTAACTCTAACCCTAACCCTAAACAAAACCCTAACCCTAACCTGAAATCTAACTCTAAACCTAACCCTAACCCGAACCCTAACCCGAAACTGAACCCTAACCCGAACCCTAACCCGAACCCTACCCCTAAACCTAACCCTAACCCTAACCCTAACCCGAACCTTAACCCTAACCCTAAACCGAACCCGAACCCTAACCCGAACTCTAAACCTAACCCTACCCCGAACCCTAACCGTAACCGAACACGAACCCTAACCCTAACCCTAACCCGAACCCTAACCTGAACCCTAACCCGAACCCTAACCCAAACCCTAACCCGAACCCTAACCCTAACCCTATTTCAAACCCTAACCCGAAACCTAACCCTAACCCGAACCCGAACCCTAACACTAACCCTAACCCTAACCCTAACCCG
>JAVLSZ010000002.1:101672500-101677500 GCA_032313775.1 Urocyon cinereoargenteus
CCCTAACCCTAAACCTAACCCTAACCCCAACCCTAACTATCACACTAACCCTAACCCTAACCCGAACCCTAACCCTAACCCTAACTCTAAACCTAACCCGAACCCGAACCCTAACCCTAACCCCTAACCCGAAACCTCACCCTAACCCAAAACCTAACCCTAACCCGAACCCTAACCCTAACCCTATCATAACCCGAACCCGAACCCTAACCCTAACCCTAACCCTAACCTGAACCCGAACCCTAAACCTAACCCGAACCCTAGCCCTAACCCGAACCCTAACCCTAACCCTAACCCGAACCCTAACCCTAACCCTAACTCGAACCCTAACCGTAACCCGAAACCTAACCCTAACCCTAACCCTAACCCTAACACGAACCCTAACCCTAACCATAACCCGAACCCTAACCCGAACCCTAACCCTAACCCTAACCTGAACACTAACCCCTAACAATAACCCGAACCCTAACCCTAACCCTAACCCGAACCCTAACCCTAACCCTAACACGAACCCTAACCCTAACGCTAACCCGAACCCTAACCCGAACCCTAACCCTAACCCTAACCTGAACACTAACCCCTAACAATAACCCGAACCCAAAACCTAACCCGAACCCTAACCCTAACCCTAACCCGAACCCTAACCCTAACCCTAACCCTAACCCGAACCCTAACCCTAACCCTAACTCTAAACCTATACCTAACCCTAACCCGAACCCTACCCCTAACCCGAACCCTAACCCGAGCGCAAACCCAAAACCTAACCCGAACCCTAACCCTAACCCGAAACCGAACCCGAACCCTAACCCTAACCCTAACCCTAACCCGAACCCTAAACCGAGCGCTAATCCAAACCCTAACCCGAAACCTAACCCGAACCCGAACCCGAAACCGAACCCTAACCCTAACCCTAACCCGAACCCTAACCCTAACCCTAACCCTAAACCTAACCCTAACCCGAACCCTAACCCTAACCCTAACCCTAACCCGAATCCTAACTCTAACCCGAAACCTAACCCGAACCCTAACCCGAACCCTAACCCTAAACCGAAACCGAACCCTAACCCTAACCCGAACCCGAACCCTAACCCTAACCCTAATCCCAACCCTAACCCGAACCCTAAACCGAACCCTAACTCTAACCCGAACCCTAACCCTAACCCAAACCCGAACCCTAACCCTAACCCGAACCCGAACCTTAAACCTAAACCTAACCCTAACCCTAACCCTAAACCGAACCCTCACCCGAACCCTAACACTAACCCTATTCCGAACCCTAACCCGAAACCTAACCCTAACCCGAACCCGAACCCTAACACTAACCCTAACCCTAACCCTAACCTGAAACCAAACCCTAACCCATAACCTAATCCCAACCCTAACCCGAACCCTAACCCGAACCCTAACTCGAACCCTAACCCCTAACCCTAACCGGAACCCAAACCCTAACCCGAACCCTAACCCTAACCCGAACCCGAACCCTAACCCTAACCCGAATTCGAACCCGAACCCTAACCCTAACCCTAACCCGAACACTAACCCTAACCCTAACCCTAACCCTAACCCGAACCCTAACCCTAACCCTAACCCTAACCCTGACCGTAACCCGAATCCTAACTCTAACCCGAACCCTAACCTGAACCCAAACCCGAACCCTAACCCTAACCCGAACCCGAACCCTAACCCTAACCCGAAACCGAACCCGAACCCTAACCCTAACCCGAACCCTAACCCTAACCCTAACCCGAACCCTAACCCGAACCCTAACCCGAACCCTAACCCTAACCCTAAACCGAACCCGAACCCTAACCCGAACCCTAACCCAAACCCTAACCCTAACCCTAACCTGAACCCTAACCCGAACCCTAACCCTAACCCTAACCCGAACCCTAACCCTAACCCTAACCGGAATCCTAACCCTAACCCTAACCCGACCCCTAACCCGAACCCTAACACGAACCCTAAACCTAACCCTAACCCTAACCCTAAGCAGAACCCTAACCCTAACCCTAACCCGAACCCTAACCCTAACCCGAACCCTAACCCTAACCCTAACTGGAACCCTAACCCTAACCCGAACCCAAACCCTAACCCTAACCCGAAACCTGACCCTAACCCTAACCCTAACCCGAACCCTAACCCTAACCCTAACCCTAACCAGAACCTTAACACGAACCCTAACCCTAACCCTAACCCGAACCCTATGCCTAACCTTAACCAACCCGAACACTAACCCTAACCCGAACCCTAACCCTAACCCTAACCCTAACCCTAACCCGAACCCTAACCCTAACCCTAACCCGAACCCTAACCTGAACCCTAACCCGAACCCTAACCCTAACCCGAAACCGAACCCTAACCCTAACCCGAAACCGAACCCTAACCCTAACACTAACCCGAACCCTAACCCTAACCCTAACCCGAACACTAACCCGAACCCTAACCCGAACCCTAACCCTAACCCTAAACCGAACCCGAACCCTAACCCGAACCCTAACCCGAACCCTAACCCGAACCCTAACCCGAACCCTAACCCTAACCCTAAACCTAACCCTAACCCTAACCGGAATCCTAACCCTAACCCGACCCCTAACCCGTACCCTAACACGAACCCTAAACCTAACCCTAACCCTAACCCTAAGCAGAACCCTGACCCTAACCCTATCCCGAACCCTAACCCTAACCCGAACCCTAACCCTAACCCTAACTGGAACCCTAACCCTAACCCGAACCCAAACCCTAACCCTAACCCGAAACCTGACCCTAACCCTAACCCTAAACCGAACCCTAACCCTAACCCTAACCCTAACCAGAACCTTAACACGAACCCTAACCCTAACCCTAACCCGAACCCTATGCCTAACCCTAACCAACCCGAACACTAACCCTAACCCGAACCCTAACCCTAACCCTAACCCTAACCCGAACCCTAACCCTAACCCTAACCTAACCCTAATCCAAACCCTAACCCTAACCCTAACCCTAACCCTAACACTAACCTCTGACCCTAACCCGAAACCTAACCCTAAACCTAACCAGAACCCGAACCCTAACCCTACCCTAACCCTAACCATTAACCCGAACCCGAACCCTAACCCCTAACACTAACCCGAACCCGAAACCTAACCCAAACCCTAACCCTAACCCTAACCCGAACCCTAACCTTAACACGAACCCTAACCCTAACCCGAACCCGAACCCTAACCCTAACCCTAAACCTAACCCGCAACCTAACCCTAACCCGAACCCGAACCCTAACCCTAACCCTAACCCTAACCCTAAACCTAACCCTAACCCGAACCTTAACCCTAACCTGAACCCGAATCCTAACCCTAAACCTAACCCTATCCCCAACCCCAACCCTAACACTAACACTAACCCTAACCCTAACCCGAACCCTAACCCTAACCCTAACCGTAACGCTAACCCTAACCCGAACCGGAACCCTAACCCTAACCCCTAACCCGAACGCTAACCCTAACCCAAAACCTAACCTAAACCTAATCCGAACCCTAATCCTAACCCTAACCCTAACCCTAAAACTAACCCCTAACCCTAAACCTAACCCTAATCCCAACCCTAACCATCACACTAACCCTAACCCTAACCCGAACCCGAACCCGAACCCTAACCCTAACCCTAAGCCGAACCCTAACCCTACCCTAACCCTAACCATAACCCTAACCCAAACCCTAACCCTAACCCTAACCCTAAACCAAACCCCTAACCATAACTGGAACCCGAACCCTAACCCGAATCCTAACCCTAACCCTAAACCTAACCCGAACCCGAACCCTAACCCTAACCCCTAACACGAACCCTAACCCTAACCCGAACCCTAAACCGAACCCGAACCCTAACCCTAACCCTAACATAACCCGAACCCGAACCCTAACCCTAACCCTAACCCTAACCCGAACCCGAACCCTAACCCTAACCCGAACCCTAACCCTAACCCTAACCCGAACCCTAAACCTAACCCTAAACCGAACCCTAACCCTAACCCTAACCCGAACCCTAACCGTAACCCGAAACCTAACCCTAAACCTAACCCTAACCCTAACACGAACCCTAACCCTATCCCTAACCCGAACACTAACCCGAACCCTAACCCTAACCCTAACCTGAACACTAATCCCTAACAATAACCCGAACCCAAACCCGAACCCTAACCCTAACCCCAACCCGACCCCGAACTCTAACCCTAACCCTAACCCTAAACCGAACTCTAAACCGAGCGCTAACCCAAACCCTAACCCGAAACCTAAACCTAACCCGAATCCGAACCCGAACCCTAACCCTAACCCTAACCCGAACCCTAACCCTAACCCTAACCCTAACCCTAACCCGAACCCTAACCCTAACCCTAACCCTAACCCTAACCCGAATCCTACTCTAACCCGAACCCTAACCCGAACCCTAACCCGAACCCTAACCCTAAACCGAACCCGAACCCTAAACCAACCCGAACCCGAAACCGAACCCTAACCTTAACCCTAATCCCAACCCTAACCCGAACCCTAACCCGAACCCTAACACGAACCCTAACCCCTAAACCTAACCGGAACCCGAACCCTAACCCGAACACTAACCCTAACCCGAACCCGAACCCTAACCCTAACCCGAACTCGAACCCGAACCCTAACCCTTACCCTAACCCAAACCCTAACCCTAACCCTAACCCTAAACCTAACCCGAACCCTAACCCTAACCCTAACCCTAACCCTAACCCAAACCCTAACCCTAACCCTAACCCTAACTCTAACTCGAACCCTAACCCTAACCCGAAACCTAACCCTAACCCTAACCCAAACCCGAACCCTAACCCTAACCCCTAACCCGAACGCTAACCCTAACCCGAACACTAACCTAACCCTAATCCAAACCCTAACCCTAACCCTAACCCTAATCCTAAAACTAACCCCAACCCTAACCCTAACACTAACCCTAACCCCAACCCTAACCCTCACACTAAACCTAACCCTAACCCGAACCCTAAA
>JAVLSZ010000002.1:101680000-101692500 GCA_032313775.1 Urocyon cinereoargenteus
CCCGAACCCTAACACTAACCCTAACCCTAACCCGAACCCTAACCCTACCGCTAACCGGAACCCGAACACTAACCCTTTACCCGAATCCTAACCCTAACCCGAACCCTAAACCGAACCCTAACCCTAACCCTAACCCCGAACCCGAACCCTAAACCTATCCCTAACCCTAACCCGAATGCTAAACCGAACCCTAAACCGAACCCCAACCTTAACCCTAACCGTAACTCGAACCCTAAACCTAACCCTAACCCGAACCCTAACCCTAAACCGAACGCTAACCCTAACCCTAACCCTAACCCTAACCCTAAACCTAACCCGACCCCTAACTCGAACCCTAACACGAACCCTAAAACTAACCCTAACCCTAACCCTAAACCGAAACCTAACCCTAACCCTAACCCGGACCTAACCCTAACCCGAACCCTAAACCTAACCGGAACCCTAACCCTAACCCGAACCCGAACCCTAACCCTAACCCGAAACCTGACCCTAACCCTAACCCTAAACCGAACCCTAACCCTAACCCTAACCCTAACCCGAACCTTAACACGAACCCTAACCCTAACCCTAACCCGAACCCTATGCCTAACCCTAACCCTAACCCGAACACTAACACTAACCCGAACCCTAACACTAACCCTAACCCTAACCCTAACCCGAACCCTAACCCTAAACCTAACCTAACCCTAATCCGAACCCTAACCCTAACACTAACCCTAACACTAACCTCTAACCCTAACCCGAAACCTAATCCTAACCCTAACCCGAACCCGAACCCTAACCCCTAAACCTAACCCGAACCCGAACAATAACCCAAACCCTAACCCTAACCTAACCCGAACCGTAACCCTAACGCGAACCCTAACCCTAACCCGAACCCGAACCCTAACCCTAACCCTAAACCTAACCCGCAACCTAAACCTAACCCGAACCCGAACCCTAACCCTAACCCTAACCCTAACGCTAACCCTAAACCTAACCCTAACCCGAACCCTAACCCTAAACTGAACCCTAAACCTAACCCTAACCCTAACCCTAACCCCAACCCCAACCCTAACACTAACACTAAACCTAACCCTAACCCGAACCCTAACCCTAACCCGAACCCTAACGCTAACCCTAACCCGAACCCGAACCCTAACCCTAACCCCTAACCCGAACGCTAACCCTAACCCGAACCCTAACGTAACCCTAATCCGAAACATAACCCTAACCCTAACCCTAACCCTAAAACTAACCCCTAACCCTAAACCTAACCCTAACCCCAACCCTAACCATCACACTAACCCTAACCCTAACCCGAACCCTAACCCTAACCCTAACCCTAAACCTAACCCGAACCCGAAACCTAACCCTAACCCCTAACCCGAACCCTAACCCTAACCCGAACCCTAACCCTAACCCGAACCCTAACCCTAACCCTATCATAACCCGAACCCGAACACTAACCCTAACCCTAACCCTAACCCGAACCCGAACCCTAAACCTAACCCGAACCCTAGCCCTAACCCGAACCCTAACCCTAACCCTAACCGGAACCCTAACCCTAACCCTAACTCGAACCCTAACCGTAACCTGAAACCTAACCCTAACCCTAACCCTAACCCTAACACGAACCCTAACCCTAACCCTAACACGAACCCTAACCCGAACCCTAACCCTAACCCTAACCTGAACACTAACCCCTAACAATAAACCGAACGCAAACCCTAACCCGACCCTAACCCTAACCCTAACCCGAACCCTAACCCTAACCCTAACCCTAACACGAAACCTAACCCTAACCCTAACTCTAACCCTAAACCTAAACCGAACCCGAACCCTAACCCTAACCCCTAACCCGAACCCTAACCCTAACCCGACCCTAACCCTAACCCGAACCCTAACCCTAACCCTATCATAACCCGAACCCGAACCCTAACCCTAACCCTAACCCTAACCCGAACCCGAACCCTAACCCTAACCCGAACCCTAACCCTAACCCGAACCCTAACCCTAACCCTAAACCAAACCCTAACCCTAACCCTAACCCGAACCCTAACCGTAACCCGAAACCTAACCCTAACCCTAACCCTAACCCTAACACGAACCCTTACCCTAACGCTAACCCGAACCCTAACCCGAACCCTAACCCTAACCCTAACCTGAACACTAACCCCTAACAATAACCCGAACCCAAAACCTAACCCGAAACCTAACCCTAACCCTAACCCTAACCCTAACCCTAACCCTAACCCGAACCCTAACCCTAACCCTAACTCTAACCCTAAACCTAACCCTAACCCGAACCCTACCCCTAACCCGAACCCTAACCCGAGCGCAAACCCAAAACCTAACCCGAACCCTAACCCTAACCCGAAACCGAACCCGAACCCTAACCCTAACCCTAACCCGAATCCTAACTCTAACCCGAAACCTAACCCGAACCCTAACCCGAACCCAAACCCTAAACCGAACCCGAACCCTAACCCTAACCCGAACCCGAACCCGAACCCTAACCCTAACCCTAATCCCAAGCCTAACCC
The DNA here is from genome assembly GCA_032313775.1 of Urocyon cinereoargenteus. NCBI lineage: Eukaryota > Metazoa > Chordata > Mammalia > Carnivora > Canidae > Urocyon > Urocyon cinereoargenteus. Next base: position 101,682,526 of record JAVLSZ010000002.1, read on the forward strand.
GAACCGTAACCCGAACCCTAACACGAACCCTAACCCCTAAACCTAACCGGAACCCGAAACCTAACCCGAACCCTAACCCTAACCCGAACCCGAACCCTAACCCTAACCCGAACCCGAACCCTAACCCTAACCCTAAACCAACCCCTAACCCTAACCCTAACCCTAAACCGAACCCGAACCCTAACCCTAACCCTAACCCTAACCCGAATCCTAACTCTAACCCGAACCCTAACCCTAACCCAAACCCGAACCCTAACCCTAACCCGAACCCGAACCTTAACCCTAACCCTAACCCTAACCCGAACCCTAACCAGAACCCTCACCCGAACCCTAAACATAACCCTATTCCGAAACCTAACCCGAAACCTAACCCTAACCCGAACTCGAACCCTAACACTAACCCTAACCCTAACCCTAACCTGAACCCAAAACCTAACCCATAACCTAATCCCAACCCTAACCCGAACCCTAACCCGAACCCTAACTCGAACCCTAACACCTAACCCTAACCGGAACCCGAACCCTAACCCGAACCCTAACCCTAAACAGAACCCGAACCCTAACCCTAACCCGAACCCGTACCCGAACCCTAACCTTAACCCTAACCCGAACACTAACCCTAACCCTAACCCTAACCCTAACCCGAACCCTAAACCTAAACCTAAACCTAACCCTGACACTAACCCGAATCCTAAATCTAACCCGAAGCCTAACCCGAACCCTAACCCGAACCCTAACCCTAACCCGAACCCGAACCCTAACCCTAACCCGAAACCGAACCCGAACCCTAACCCTAACCCGAACCCTAACCCTAACCCTAACCCGAACCCTAACCCGAACCCTAACCCGAACCCTAACCCTAACCCTAAACCGAACCCTAACCCTAACCCGAACCCTAACCCGAACCCTAACCCTAACCCTAACCCGAACCCTAACCCTAACCCTAACCCGAACCCTAACCCGAACCCTAACCCTAACCCTAACCCGAACCCTAACCCTAACCCTAACCGGAACCCTAACCCTAACCCTAACCCGACCCCTAAACCGAACCCTAACACGAACCCTAAACCTAACCCTAACCCGAACCCTAAATCGAACCCTAACCCTAACCCTAACCCTAACCCGAACCCTAACACTAAACCTAATCCGAACCCTAAACCTAAACCTAACCTTAACCCTAACCCGAACCCTAAACCTAACCCTAACCCGAACCCTAACCCTAACACTAACCGGAACCCTAACCCTAATCGTAACCCGACCCCTAACCCGAACCCTAACACGAACCCTAAACCTAACCCTAACCCTAACCCTAAGCAGAACCCTAACCCTAACCCTAACCTGAACCCTAACCCTAACCCGAACCCTAACCCTAACCATAACTGGAACCCTAACCCTAACCCGAACCCGAACCCTAACCCTAACCCGAAACCTGACCCTAACCCTAACCCTAACCCGAACCCTAACCCTAACCCTAACCCTAACCCGAACCTTAACACGAACCCTAACCCTAACCCGAACCCGAACCCTATGCCTAACCCTAACCCTAACCCGAACACTAACCCTAACCCGAACCCTAACCCTAACCCTAACCCTAACCCTAACCCGAACCCTAACCCTAACCCTAACCTAACCCTACACCGAACCCTAACCCTAATCCTAACCCTAACACTAACCTCTAACCCTAACCCGAAACCTAACCCTAAACCTAACCAGAACCCGAACCCTAACCCCTAATCCTAACCCGAACCCGAAACCTAACCCAAACCCTAACCCTAACCCTAACCCGAACCCTAACCCTAACACGAACCCTAACCCTAACCTGAACCCGAAACCTAACCCTAACCCTAACCCTATCCCCAACCCCAACCCTAACACTAAACCTAACCCTAACCCGAACCTTAACCCTAACCTGAACCCGAAACCTAACCCTAACCCTAACCCTATCCCCAACCCCAACCCTAACACTAACCCTAACCCTAACCCGAACCCTAACCCTAACCCTAACCCTAACGCTAACCCTAACCCGAACCGGAACACTAACCCTAACCCCTAACCCGAACGCTAACCATAACCCAAAACCTAACCTAACCCTAATCCGAACCCTAACCCTAACTCAAACCCTAACCCTAAAACTAACCCCTAACCCTAAACCTAACCCTAACCCCAACCCTAAACTTCACACTAACCCTAACCCTAACCCGAACCCTAACCCTAACCCTAACCCTAAACCTAACCCGAACAAGAACCCTAACCCTAACCCCTAACCCGAACCCGAACCCTAACCCTAACCCGAACCCTAACCCTAACCCGAACCCTAACCCTAACCCTATCATAACCCGAACCCGAACCCTAACCCTAACCCTAACCCTAACCCGAACCCGAACCCTAAACCTAACCGGAACCCTAACCCTAACCCGAACCCTAACCCTAACCCTAATCGAAACCCTAACCCTAACCCTAACCCGAACCCTAACCGTAACCCGAATCCTAACCCTAACCCTAAACCTAACCCAAATACGAACCCTAACCCTAACCCTAACTCAAACCCTAACCCGAACCCTAACCCTAACCCTAACCCGAACCCTAAACCTCACCCTAAACCTAACCTTAACCCGAACCCTAACCCTAACCCTAACTCTAACCCTAAACCTAACCCTAACCCGAACCCTACCCCTAACCCGAACCCTAACCCGAGCGCTAACCCAAACCCTAACCCGAACCCTAACCATAACCCGAACCCGAACCCGAACTCTAACCCTAACCCTAACCCTAACCCGAACCCTAAACCGAGCGCTAACCCAAACCCTAACCCTAACCCTAACCCTAACCCCTAACCATAACCGGAACCCGAACCCTAACCCGAACACTAACCCTAACACGAAACCGAACCATAACCCTAAACCGAATCCGAACCCGAACCCTAACCCTAACCCTAACACGAACACTAACCCTAACCCAAACCCTAACCCGAACCCTAACCCTAACGTTAACCATAACCGTGACCCTAACCCGAATCCTAACCCTAACCCGAACCCTAACCCTAACCCTAACCCGAACCCTCACCCTAACCATAACCCTAACCCTAACCCGAACCCTAACCCTAACTCTAACCCGAACCCTAACCCTAACCCTAACCCGAACCCTAACCCTACCCCTAACCCGAAGCCTAACACGAACCCTAAACCGAACCCTAACCGTAACCCTAACCGGAACCCTAACCCTAACCCTAACCCGAACCCGAACCCTAAATCCTTACCCGAATCCTAACCCTAAACCGAACCCTAACACGAACCCTAACCCTAACCCTAACCCCGAACACGAACCCTAACCCTAACCCGAACCCTAACCCTAACCCGAACCCGAACCTTAACCCTAACCCTAGCCCGAACCCTAACCCTAACCCTAACCCGAACCCGAACCCTAAACCTAACCCTAACCCGACACCTATCCCGAACCCTAAGCGAACCCTAACCCTAAGTCTAACCCTAACCCTAACCCTAACCCTACCCCTGACCCTAACCCTAACCCGAACCCTAACCCGAACACGAACCCTAACCCTAACCCTAACCCTAACCCTAACCCGAAACCTAACCCTAACCCGAACCCTAACACTAACCCGAACCCTAACCCTAACCCGAACCCGAACCCTAACACTAACCCTAACCGGAACCATAACCCTAACCCGAACCCTAACCCTAACCCAAACCCTAACCCTAACCCGAACCCTAAACCTAACCCTAACCCGAACTCTAAACCTAACCCGAAACCTAACCCTAACCCTAACCCGAACACGAAACCTAAGCCTAACCCTAACCCGAACCCGAACCCTAACCCTAACCCGAACCCTAACACTAACCCGAACCCTAACCCTAACCCGAACCCGAACCCTAACACTAACCCTAACCAGAACCCTAACCCTAACCCTAACCCGAACCCGAACCCTAACAACCTTACCCTAATCCTAAACCTAACCCGAACCCTAACCCGAACCCTAACCCTAACCCTAACCCTAACCCCGAACACGAACCCTAACCCTAAACCTAACCCTAAGCCTAACCCGAACCCTAACCCGAACCCGAACCCTAACCCTAACCCGAAACCGAACCCTAACCCTAACCCTAACCCGAACCCGAACCCGAACCCGAACCGTAACCCTAACCCGAACCCTAACCCGAATCCTACCCCTAACCCTAATCCGAACCATAACCCTAAACCTAACCCTAACCCTAACTCGAACCTTAACCCTAACCCGAACCCTAAACCTAACCCTAACCCTAACCCTAACCCTAACCCGAACCCTAACCCGAACACTAACCCTAACCCTAACCCGAACCCTAACCCTAAAACTAACCCTAACCCTAAACCGAACCGTAACGCTAACCTTAACCGGAACCCTAACCCTAACCCTAACCCGAACCCGAACCCTAACCCCTTACCCGAATCCTAACCCTAACCCGAACCCTAACCCGAACCCTAACCATAACCCTAACCCCGAACCCGAAACCTAACCCTAACCCTAACCCGAACCCTAACCCTAACCCGAACCCTAACCCTAAACCGAACCCGAACCCTAACCCTAACACTAACCCGAACCCTAACCCTAACCTGAACCCTAACCCGAACCCGAACCCTAACCCTAACCCTAACCCTAACCCTAACCCGAACCCTTACCCGAACCCTATCCCTAACCCGAACACTAACCCGAACCCTAACCCGAACACTAACCCGAACCCTAAACCTAACCCTAACCCGAACCCTAACCGTAACCCTAATCCTAACCCGAACCCTGACCCTAACCCTAACCTTAACCCTAAAACTAACCCGAAACCGAACCCTAACCCTAACCCTAACCGTAACCCGAACCCGAATCCTAACCCTAACCCGAACCCTAACCCTAACACTAACCCTAACACTAACCCGAACCCTAACCCTAACCCGAACCCTAACCTTAACCAGAAACCTAACCCAAACTCTAACCCTAACCCGAACCCGAAACCTAAACCTAACCCGAACCCTAACCCTAACAGGAACTCTAACACTAACACTAACGCTAACCCGAACCCGAACCCTAACACTAACCCTAACCCAAACCCTAACCCTAACCTTAACCGGAACCCTAACCCTAACCTGAACCCGAACCCTAACCCTAACCCTAACCCGAACCCTAACGCTAACCCGAACCCTAACTCTAACCCTAACCCGAACCCTAACCCTAACCCTAACCCTAACCCTAACCCTAACCCTAACCCTAAACCTAACCCTAAACCGAACCCTAAACCTAACCCTAATCCTAACCCTAACCCGAACGGTAACCCTAACCCTAACCCCTACACCTAACCCTAACCCTAACACTAAACCGAACCCTAACCCTAACCCTAACCCTAACCCTAACCCTAACCCGTACCCGAACCCTAACCCGAACCCTACACCTAATCCTAATCCGAACCCAAACCCTAACCCTAACCCTAACCCTAACCCTAACCCGAACCCTAACCCTAACCGCAATCCTAACCCTAACACTAACCCTAACCCTAACCCGAACCCTAACCCGTACCCTAACCCTAACCCTAACCCGAACCCTAACCCTAACCCTAACCCGAACCCTAACCCTAACCTTAACCGGAACCCTAACACTAACCCTAACCAAAACCCGAACCAGAACCCCTTACCCGAATCCTTACCCTAACCCGAACCCTAACCCGAACCCTAACCCTAAACCTAACGCCGAACCCGAACCCTTACCCTAACACTAACCCGAACCCTAACCCGAACCTTAACCCTAACCCGATCCCGAACCCTAAACCTAACCCGAACCCGAACCCTAACCCTAACCCTAACCCAAACCCTAACACTAAACCGAAACCTAACCCTAACCCTAACCCTAACCCGAACCCTAACCCTAACCCTAACCCGACCCCTAACCCGAACCCTAACGCGAACCCTAACCCTAACCCTAACCCTAATCCTAACCCGAACCTTAACCCTAACCCTAACCCGAAACCCAACCCTAACATTAACCCTAACCCTAACGCTAAACCGAACCCTAAGCCTAACCCTCACCCTGCCCCGAACCCTAACCCTAATCCTAACCCTAACCTGAACCCTAAACCGAAACCTAACCCTAACCCTAACCCGAAACCTAACCCTAACCCAACCCTAACCCGAACCATAAACCTAACCATAACCCTAACCCTAACCCTAACCCGAACCCTAACCCTAACACTAACCCGAACCCTAACCCTAACCCGAACCTGAACCCTAACCCTAACACTAAACCGAACCCTAAACCTAACCTGAACCCTAACCCTAATCCTAACCCTAACCCGAACCCGAACCCTAACCCAAACCCTACACCTAACACTAATCCGAAACCTAACCCTAACCTTAATCCTAACCCTAACCCTAACCCGAACCCGAACCCTAACCCTAAACCTAAGCCTCACCCTAACCCTAACCCGAACCCTAACCCTAACCCTAACCCTAACCCTAAACCTAACCCTAACCCGAACCCTAACCCTAACCCAAACCCTAACCCTAACGCGAACCCTAACACTAACCCGAACCCTAACCCTAACCTGAACGCGAACCCTAACACTAACCCTAACCGGAACCCTAACCCTAACCCGAAACCTAACCCTAACCCAAACCCTAACCCTAAGCCTAACCCTAACCCTAAACCGAACCCTACCCCTAACCTGAACCGGAACCCTAACACTAACCCTAACCCGAACCCGACCCTAACCCCTTACCCGAATCCTAACCCTAACCCGAACCCTAACCCGAACCCTAACCATAACCCTAACACCGAACCCTAACCCTAACACTAACCCGAACCCTAACCAGAACCCTAAACCTAACCCGAACCCGAACCCTAACCCTAACACTAAACCGAACCCTATCCTGAACCCTAAACCTAACCCGAACCCTAACCCTAACCCTAACTCTAACCCTTACCCGACCGCTAACCCGAACCCTAACGCAAACCCTAAACCTAACCCTAACCCTAACCCGAACCTTAACCCTAACCCTAACCCGAACCCTGACCCTAACCCTAACCCTAACCCTAACCCTAAACCGAACCATAACCCTAACCCTAACCCTAACCCGAACCCTAACCCTAACCCTAACACTAAACCGAACCCTAAATCGAACCATAACCCTAACCCTAACCCGAAACCTAACCCTAACCCTAACCCTAACCCGAACCCTAACCCTAACCATAACACTATCCCTAACCCTAACCCGAACCCTAACCATAAACCTAACCCGAACCCTAACCCTAACCGTAACCCTAAACCTAACCGGAACCCAAACCCTAACCCTAAACCCTAACCCTAACCCTAACCCTAACCCGAACCCTAACCCTAACCCTAACCCTAACCCGAACCCGAACCCTAAACCGAACCCTACCCCTAACCCTAATCCGAACCCTAACCCTAACCTTAACCCTAACCCTAAACCTATACCGAACCCGAACCCTAACCCTAACCCTAACCCTAACCCTAACCCTAACCCTAACACTAACCCGAACCCTAACGCCTAACCCTAACCGTAAACCTAACCCTAACCCGAACCCTAACACTAACACTTCCTCCTAAACCTAACCCTAACCCGAACCCTAACCATAACCCGAACCCGAACCCTACCCCTAAACCGAACCCTAACCCTAACCCGAACCCTAACACTAACACTAACCCAAACCCGAACCCGAACCTTAAACCTAACCCTAACCCTAACACGAACCCTAACCCTAACCTTAACCGGAACCCTAACCCTAACCCGAACCCGAACCCGAACTCTAACCCCTTACCCGAATCCTAACCCTAACCCGAACCCTAACCCGAACCCTAACCCTAACCCTAACCCCGAACCCGAACCCTACCCTAAACCTAACCATAACCCGAACCCTAACGCAAAAACTAACCCTGACACGAACCCGAAACCTAACCCTAACCCGAACCCGAACCCTAACCCTAACCCTAACCCGAACCCTAACCCTAACCCGAACCCTAACCCTATACCTAACCCTAACCCGAAACCTAACGCTAACCCTAACCCTAACCGTAACCCTATGCCTAACCCGAAACCTAACCCGAACCCTAACCCTACCCCGACCCTGAACCCTAACTCTAACGCTAACCCTAACCCGAACCCGAACCCCAACCCTAACCCTAAACCTAACCGAAACCCTAACCCTAACCCTAACCCGAACCCGAACCCGAACTCTAACCCCTTACGTGAATCCTAACCCTAACCCGAACCCTAACACGAACCCTAACCCTAACCCTAAACCCGAACCCGAACCCTAACCCTAACCCTAACCCTAACCCTAACCCTAACCCGAACCCTAACCCGAACCCGAACCCTAACACTAACCCGAACCCGAACCCTAACCCTAACCCTAAACCGAACCCTAACCCTAACACGAACCCTAACCCTAACCCTAACCCGAACCCTAACCCTAACCCTTAGCCGACACCTATCCCGAAACCTAACGCGAACCCTAACCCTAACCCTAACCCTAACCCTAACACTAACCCTAACCCTAACCCGAACCCTAACCCGAACCCGAAACCTAACCCTAACCCGAACCCTAACCCTAACCCAAACCCTAACCCTAACCCGAACCCTAACACTAACCCGAAACCTAACCCTAACCTGAACCCGAACCCTAACACTAACCCTAAACGGAACCCTAACCTTAACCCGAACCCTAACCCTAACCCAAACCCTAACCCTAACCCGAACCCTAACCCGAACCCTAACCCGAACCCTAACCCTAACCCGAAACCTAACCCTAACCCTAACCCGAACCCGAACCCTAACCCTAACCTTAACCCTAACCCTAACCCGAACCCGAACCCGAACTCTAACCCCTTACGTGAATCCTAACCCTAACCCGAACCCTTACACGAACCCTAACCCTAACCCTAACCCCGAACCCGAACCCTAACCCTCACCCTAACCCTAACCCTAACCCGAACCCTAACCCGAACCCGAACCCTAACACTAACCCGAACCCGAACCCTAACCCTAACCCTAAACCGAACCCTAACCCTAACACGAACCCTAACCCTAACCCTAACCCGAACCCTAACCCTAACCCTTACCCGACACCTATCCCGAACCCTAACGCGAACCCTAACCCTAACCCTAACCCTAACCCTAACACTAACCCTAACCCTAACCCGAACCCTAACCCGAACCCGAACCCTAACCCTAACCTGAACCCTAACCCTAACCCAAACCCTAACCCTAACCCGAACCCTAACACTAACCCGAAACCTAACCCTAACCTGAACCCGAACCCTAACACTAACCCTAACCAGAACCCTAACCCTAACCCGAACCCTAACCCTAAACCAAACCCTAACCCTAACCCGAACCCTAACCCGAACCATAACCCTAACCCTAACCCTAACCCGAACCCTAACCCTAACCCTAACCCGAACTCAAACCCTAACCCTAACCCTAACCCTAACCCTAACCCGAACCCTAACCTGAACCCTAACCCTAACCCGAACCCTAACCCGAACCCTACCCCTAACTCTAATCCGAACCCTAACCCTAACCCTAACCCTAACCCTAACACTACCCGAACCTTAACCCTAACCCGAACCCTAACCCTAACCCTAACCCTAACCCTAACCCGAACCCTAACCCTAACCCTAACCCGAACCCTAACCCGAACCCTAACCCTAAACTTAACCCTAACACGAACCCTAACCCTAACCCTAACCCTAACCCGAACCTTAACCCTAACACTACACCGAACCTTAACCCTAACCCTAACCCAAACCCTAAACCTAACCCTAACCCGAACCCTAACCCGAACCCTAACCCTAACCTTAACCCTAACACGAACCCTAACCCGAACCCTAACCCTAACCCTAACCTGAACCCTAAACCTAACCCTAACCCGAACCCTAACCCTAACCCGAACCCTAACCCTAATCCTAACCCGAATCCTAACCC
>JAVLSZ010000002.1:101697500-101722500 GCA_032313775.1 Urocyon cinereoargenteus
CCTACCCCTAACTCTAATCCGAACCCTAACCCTAACCCTAACCCTAACCCTAACACTAACCCGAACGTTAACCCTAACCCGAACCCTAACCCTAACCCTAACACTAACCCTAACCCGAACCCTAACCCGAACACTAAACCTAACCCTAACCCGAACCCTAACCCTAACCCTAACCCTAACCCTAAACCGAACCCTACCCCTAACCTTAACCGGAACCCTAACCCTAACCCTAACCCGAACCCGAACCTAACCCCTTACCCGAATCCTAACCCTAACCCGAACCCTAACCCGAACCCTAACCATAACCCTAACCCCGAACCCGAACCCTAAACCTAACCCTAACCCTAACCCGAACCCTAACACGAACCCTAACCCTAACCCGAACCCGAACCCTAACCCTAACACGAACTGGAACCTTAACCCTAACACTAACCCGAACACTAACCCTAACTTGAACCCTAACCCTAAACCTAACCCTAACCCAAACCCTAACCGTAACCCTAACCCGACCCCTAACTTTAATCCTAACCCTAACCCGAAACCTAACCCTAACCCTAACCCTAACCCTAACACTAAACCAAACCCTAAACCTAACCCTAACTCTAACCCGAACCCTAAACCTAACCCTAAACCTAACCCTAACCGGAACCCTCACCCTAACCCTAAACCTAACCCGAACCCTAACCTGAACCCTAACCCTAACCCTAACCCGAACCCTAACCCTAACCCTAACCTTAACCCTAACCCTAACACTAACCCTAACCCTAACCCTAACCTGAACCGGAACCCTAACCCGAACCCTACCCCTAACCCTAATCCAAACCCTAACCCTAACCCTAACCCTAACCCTAACACGAAACCTAACCCTAACCCAAAACCTAACACTAACACTAACCCTAACCCGAACCCGAACCCTAACCCGAACCCGAACCCGAACCCTAACACTAACTCGAACCCGAACCCTAACCCGAACCCGAACCCTAACCCTAACACTAACCCCAAAACGAACCCGAAACCTAACCCTAACCCTAACCCTAACACTAACCCTAACCCTAACCGAACCCTAACCCGAACCCGAACCCTAACCCTAACCCTAACCCGAACCCTAAACCTAACCCTAACCCTAAGCCGAACCCGAACCTAAACCGAACCCTACCCCTAACCCTAATCCGAACCCTAACCCTAACCTTAACCCTAACGCTAACCCTAACCCGAACCCGAACCCTAACACTAACCCTAACCCTTACCCGAACCCTAATCCCTAACCCTAACCCTAACCCTAACACTAACCCGAACCCTAACCCTAACACTACCTCCTAAAACTAGCCCTAACCCTAACCCGTACCCTAAACCTAACCCGAACCCTAAACCTAACCGGAAACCTAACCCGAACCCTAACCCTAACACAAACCCGAACCCTACACATAACCCGAACCCTAACCCTAACCCGAACCCTAACCCTAACACTAACCCTAAACCGAACCCGAACCCGAACCCTAACCCTTACCCGAACCCGAACCCTAACCCGAACCCGAACCCTAACCCTAAAACTAACCGTAAACCGAACCCGAACCCTAACCCTAACCCTAACCCTAACACTAACCCTAACCCTAACCCGAACCCTAACCCGAAACCGAACCCTAACTCTAACTCTAACCCTAACCCGAACCCTAACCCTAACCCGAACCCTAACACTAACCCGAACCCTAACCCTAACCCGAACCCGAACCCTATCCCTAACCCGAACCCTAACCCTAACCCAAAACCTAACCCTAACACGAACCCTAACCCTTAACCTAACCCGAACCCTAACCCGACCCTAACCCTAACCCTAACCCGAACCCGAACCCTAACCCTAACCCTAACTCTAACCCTAAACCGAACCCTTACCCGAACCCTAACCCTAACCCGAACCCTAACCCGAACCCTAACCCGAACCCTAATCCTAACCCTAAACCGAACCCTAACCGTAACCCTAACCCTAACCCGAAACCTGACCCTAACCCTAACCCTAACCCTAACACTAACCCGAAACCGAACCCTAACCCTAACACTAACCGTAACCCGAACCCGAACCCTAACCCTAACCCGAACCCTAACCCTAACCCTAACACTAAACCGAACCCTAACCCTAACCCGAACCCTAACCCTAACCGGAAACCTAACCCAAACTCTAACCCTAACCCGAACCCGAAACCTAAACCTAACCCGAACACTAACCCTAACCCGAACTCTAACACTAACACTAACCCTAAACCGAACCCGAACCCTAACCCTAACCCTAACCCGAACCCTAACCCTAACCTTAACCGGAACCCTAACCCTAACCTGAACCCGAACCCTAACCCTAACCCTAACCCGAACCCTAACGCTAACCCGAACCCTAACCCTAACCCTAACCCGAACCCTAACCCTAACCCTAAACCTAACCCTAACCCGAACCCTAAACCTAACACTAAACCGAACCCTAACACTAACCCTAACCCTAACCCTAACCCTAACCCAAACGGTAATCCTAACCCTAAACCCTAACCCTAACCCTAACCCTAACCCGAACCCTAACCCTAACCCTAACCCGAACCCTAACCCGAACCCTAACCCTAACCCGGTCCCGAACCCTAACCCTAACCCGAACCCGAACCCTAACCCTAACCCTAACCCAAACCCTAACACTAACCCGAACCCTAACCCTAACCCTAACCCTAACCCGAACCCTAACCCTAACCCGACCCCTAACCCGAACCCTAACGCGAACCCTAACCCTAACCCTAACCCTAATCCTAACCCGAACCTTAACCCTAACCCTAACCCGAACCCTAACCCTAACCCTAACCCTAACCCTAACCCTAACTCGAACCCGGCCCTAACCCGAACCCTACCCCTAACCCTAATCCGAACCCTAACCCTAACCCTAACCCTAACCCTAACCCTAACCCGAAACCTAAACCTAACCATAACTCTAACCCTAACCCTAACCCTAACCCGAACCCTAACCCTAACCCTAAACCGACCCCTAACCCGAACCCTAATGCGAACCCTAACACTAACCCTAACCCTAACCCGAACCCGAACCCTAACTCAAACCCTAACCCTAACCCTAACCCTAAACCGAAACCTAACCCTAACCCTAAACGTAACCCGAAACCTAACCCTACCCCTAACCCTAACCCGAACCCTAACCCGAACCCTAACCCTATCCCTAACCCGAACCCTAACCCTAAACCTAAGCCTAACCCGAACCCTAACCCTAACCATAACCCTAACACTAACCCTAACCCGAACCCTAACCATAACCCTAACCCGAACCCAAACTCTAACCGTAACCCTAACCCTAACCCGAACCCTAACCCTAACCTTAACCCCTAACCCTAAACCTAACCCTAACCCGAACCCTAACCCTAACCCTAACCCTAAGCCGAACCCGAACCTAAACCGAACCCTACCCCTAACCCTAATCCGAACCCTAACCCTAACCTTAACCCTAACGCTAACCCTAACCCGAACCCGAACCCTAACACTAACCCTAACCCTTACCCGAACCCTAACCCCTAACCCTAACCCTAACCCTAACACTAACCCGAACCCTAACCCTAACACTACCTCCTAAAACTAACCCTAACCCTAACCCGAACCCTAAACCTAACCCGAACCCTAACCCTAACCGGAAACCTAACCCGAACCCTAACCCTAACACAAACCCGAACCCTACCCATAACCCGAACCCTAACCCTAACCCGAACCCTAACCCTAACACTAACCCTAAACCGAACCCGAACCCGAACCCTAACCCTTACCCGAACCCGAACCCTAACCCGAACCCGAACCCTAACCCTAAAACTAACCGTAAACCGAACCCGAACCCTAACCCTAACCCTAACCCTAACACTAACCCTAACCCTAACCCGAACCCTAACCCGAAACCGAACCCTAACCCTAACTCTAACCCTAACCCGAACCCTAACCCTAACCCGAACCCTAACACTAACCCGAACCCTAACCCTAACGCGAACCCGAACCCTATCCCTAACCCGAACCCTAACCCTAACCCAAAACCTAACCCTAACACGAACCCTAACCCTTAACCTAACCCGAACCCTAACCCGACCCTAACCCTAACCCTAACCCGAACCCGAACCCGAACCCTAACCCTAACCCTAACTCTAACCCTAACCCGAACCCTTACCCGAACCCTAACCCTAACCCGACCCTAACCCGAACCCTAACCCGAACCCTAATCCTAACCCTAAACCGAACCCTAACCGTAACCCTAACCCTAACCCGAACCCTGACCCTAACCCTAACCCTAACCCTAACACTAACCCGAAACCGAACCCTAACCCTATACTAACCGTAACCCGAACCCGAACCCTAACCCTAACCCGAACCCTAACCCTAACCCTAACACTAACCCGAACCCTAACCCTAACCCGAACCCTAACCCTAACCGGATACCTAACCCAAACTCTAACCCTAACCCGAACCCGAAACCTAAACCTAACCCGAACACTAACCCTAACCCGAACTCTAACACTAACACTAACCCTAAACCGAACCCGAACCCTAACCCTAACCCTAACCCGAACCCTAACCCTAACCTTACCGTAACCCTAACCCTAACCTGAACCCGAACCCTAACCCTAACCCTAACCCGAACCCTAACGCTAACCCGAACCCTAACCCTAACCCTAACCCGAACCCTAACCCTAACCCTAAACCTAACCCTAACCCGAACCCTAAACCTAACACTAAACCGAACCCTAACACTAACCATAACCTAACCCTAACCCTAATCCAAACGGTAATCCTAACCCTAAACCCTAACCCTAACACTAATCCTAACCCGAACCCTAACCCTAACCCTAACCCGAACCCTAACCCGAACCCTAACCCTAACCCGATCCCGAACCCTAACCCTAACCCGAACCCGAACCCTAACCCTAACCCAAACCCTAACACTAACCCGAACCCTAACCCTAACCCTAACCCTAACCCGAACCCTAACCCTAACCCTAACCCGACCCCTAACCCGAACCCTAACGCGAACCCTAACCCTAACCCTAACCCTAATCCTAACCCGAACCTTAACCCTAACCCTAACCCGAACCCTAACCCTAACCCTAACCCTAACCCTAACCCTAACTCGAACCCGAACCCTAACCCGAACCCTACCCCTAACCCTAATCCGAACCCTAACCCTAACCCTAACCCTAACCCTAACCCTAACCCTAAACCGAAACCTAACCCTAACCCTAAACCTAACCCGAAACCTAACCCTACCCCTAACCCTAACCCGAACCCTAACCCGAACCCTAACCCGAACCCTAACCCTATCCATAACCCGAACCCTAACCCTAAACCTAAGCCTAACCCGAACCCTAACCCTAACCATAACCCTAACACTAACCCTAACCCGAACCCTAACCATAACCCTAACCCGAACCCAAACTCTAACCGTAACCCTAACCCTAACCCGAACCCTAACCCTAACCTTAACCCCTAACCCTAAACCTAACCCTAACCCGAACCCTAACCCTAACCCTAACCCTAAGCCGAACCCGAACCTAAACCGAACCCTACCCCTAACCCTAATCCGAACCCTAACCCTAACCTTAACCCTAACGCTAACCCTAACCCGAACCCGAACCCTAACACTAACCCTAACCCTTACCCGAACCCTAACCCCTAACCCTAACCCTAACCCTAACACTAACCCGAACCCTAACCCTAACACTACCTCCTAAAACTAACCCTAACCCTAACCCGAACCCTAAACCTAACCCGAACCCTAACCCTAACCGGAAACCTAACCCGAACCCTAACCCTAACACAAACCCGAACCCTACCCATAACCCGAACCCTAACCCTAACCCGAACCCTAACCCTAACACTAACCCTAAACCGAACCCGAACCCGAACCCTAACCCTTACCCGAACCCGAACCCTAACCCGAACCGAACCCTAACCCTAAAACTAACCGTAAACCGAACCCGAACCCTAACCCTAACCCTAACCCTAACACTAACCCTAACCCTAACCCGAACCCTAACCCGAAACCGAACCCTAACCCTAACTCTAACCCTAACCCGAACCCTAACCCTAACCCGAACCCTAACACTAACCCGAACCCTAACCCTAACCCGAACCCGAACCCTATCCCTAACCCGAACCCTAACCCTAACCCAAAACCTAACCCTAACACGAACCCTAACCCTTAACCTAACCCGAACCCTAACCCGACCCTAACCCTAACCCTAACCCGAACCCGAACCCTAACCCTAACCCTAACTCTAACCCTAACCCGAACCCTTACCCGAACCCTAACCCTAACCCGAACCCTAACCCGAACCCTAACCCGAACCCTAATCCTAACCCTAAACCGAACCCTAACCGTAACCCTAACCCTAACCCGAACCCTGACCCTAACCCTAACCCTAACCCTAACACTAACCCGAAACCGAACCCTAACCCTAACACTAACCGTAACCCGAACCCGAACCCAAACCCTAACCCGAACCCTAACCCTAACCCTAACACTAACCCGAACCCTAACCCTAACCCGAACCCTAACCCTAACCGGAAAACTAACCCAAACTCTAACCCTAACCCGAACCCGAAACCTAAACCTAACCCGAACACTAACCCTAACCCGAACTCTAAAACTAACACTAACCCTAAACCGGACCCGAACCCTAACCCTAACCCTAACCCGAACCCTAACCCTA
This sequence comes from Urocyon cinereoargenteus, assembly GCA_032313775.1. Lineage (NCBI taxonomy): Eukaryota > Metazoa > Chordata > Mammalia > Carnivora > Canidae > Urocyon > Urocyon cinereoargenteus. The sequence goes on from JAVLSZ010000002.1 coordinate 101,704,223, forward strand.
ACCTTAACCGGAACCCTAACCCTAACCTGAACCCGAACCCTAACCCTAACCCTAACCCGAACCCTAACGCTAACCCGAACCCTAACCCTAACCCTAACCCGAACCCTAACCCTAACCCTAAACCTAACCCTATCCCGAACCCTAAACCTAACACTAAACCGAACCCTAACACTAACCCTAACCCTAACCCTAACCCTAACCCAAACGGTAATCCTAACCCTAAACCCTAACCCTAACCCTAACCCTAACCCGAACCCTAACCCTAACCCTAACCCGAACCCTAACCCGAACCCTAACCCTAACCCGATCCCGAACCCTAACCCTAACCCGAACCCGAACCCTAACCCTAACCCTAACCCAAACCCTAACACTAACCCGAACCCTAACCTTAACCCTAACCCTAACCCGAACCCTAACCCTAACCCTAACCCGACCCCTAACCCGAACCCTAACGCGAACCCTAACCCTAACCCTAACCCTAATCCTAACCCGAACCTTAACCCTAACCCTAACCCGAACCCTAACCCTAACCCTAACCCTAACCCTAACCCTAACTCGAACCCGAACCCTAACCCGAACCCTACCCCTAACCCTAATACGAACCCTAACCCTAACCCTAACCCTAACCCTAACCCTAACCCTAACCCGAAACCTAAATCTAACCATAACTCTAACCCTAACCCTAACCCTAACCCGAACCCTAACCCTAACCCTAATCCGACCCCTAACCCGAACCCTAACGCGAACCCTAACACTAACCCTAACCCTAACCCGAACCCGAACCCTAACCCAAACCCTAACCCTAACCCTAACCCTAAACCGAAACCTAACCCTAACCCTAAACCTAACCCGAAACCTAACCCTACCCCTAACCCTAACCCGAACCCTAACCCGAACCCTAACCCTATCCCTAACCCGAACCCTAACCCTAAACCTAAGCCTAACCCGAACCCTAACCCTAACCATAACCCTAACACTAACCCTAACCCGAACCCTAACCATAACCCTAACCCGAACCCAAACTCTAACCGTAACCCTAACCCTAACCCGAACCCTAACCCTAACCTTAACCCCTAACCCTAAACCTAACCCTAATCCGAACCCTAACCCTAACCCTAACCCTAAGCCGAACCCGAACCTAAACCGAACCCTACCCCTAACCCTAATCCGAACCCTAACCCTAACCTTAAACCTAACGCTAACCCTAACCCGAACCCGAACCCTAACACTAACCCTAACCCTTACCCGAACCCTAACCCCTAACCCTAACCCTAACCCTAACACTAACTCGAACCCTAACCCTAACACTACCTCCTAAAACTAACCCTAACCCTAACCCGAACCCTAAACCTAACCCGAACCCTAACCCTAACCGGAAGCCTAACCCGAACCCTAACCCTAACACAAACCCGAACCCTACCCATAACCCGAACCCTAACCCTAACCCGAACCCTAACCCTAACACTAACCATAAACCGAACCCAAACCCGAACCCTAACCCTTACCTGAACCCGAACCCTAACCCGAACCCGAACCCTAACCCTAAAACTAACCGTAAACCGAACCCGAACCCTAACCCTAACCCTAACACTAACGCTAACCCTAACCCGAACCCTAACCCGAAACCGAACCCTAACCCTAACTCTAACCCGAACCCGAACCCTAACCCTAACCCGAACCCTAACACTAACCCGAACCCTAACCCTAACCCGAACCCAAACCCTATCCCTAACCCGAACCCTAACCCTAACCCAAAACCTAACCCTAACACGAACCCTAACCCTTAACCTAACCCGAACCCTAACCCGACCCTAACCCTAACCCTAACCCGAACCCGAACCCTAACCCTAACCCTAACTCTAACCCTGACCCGAACCCTTACCCGAACCCTAACCCTAACCCGAACCCTAACCCGAACCCTAACCCGAACCCTAATCCTAACCCTAAACCGAACCCTAACCGTAACCCTAACCCTAACCCGAACCCTGACCCTTACCCTAACCCTAACCCTAACACTAACCCGAAACCGAACCCTAACCCTAACACTAACCGTAACCCGAACCCGAACCCTAACCCTAACCCGAACCCTAAACCTAACCCTAACACTAACCCGAACCCTAACCCTAACCCGAACCCTAACCCTAACCGGAAACCTAACCCAAACTCTAACCCTAACCCGAACCCGAAACCTAAACCTAACCCGAACACTAACCCTAACCCTAACCCGAACCCTAACCCTAACCTTAACCGGAACCCTAAACCTAACCCGAACCCTGACCCTAACCCTAACCCTAACCCTAACACTAACCCGAACTCTAACACTAACACTAATCCTAAACCGAACCCGAACCCTAACCCTAACCCTAACCCGAACCCTAACCCTAACCCTACCTCCTAACCCTAACACTAACCCTAAACCGAACCCTAAACCTAACCCGAACCCTAACCCTAACCCGAACACTAACCCGAACCCTAAACATAACCTGAACCCGAACCCTAACCCTAACCCGAACCCAACCCGAACACTAACCCTAACCCTAACCCTAACACTAACCCGAACCCTAACCCTAACCCGAACCCAACCCGAACACTAACCCTAACCCTAACCCTAACACTAACCCGAACCCTAACCCTAACCCTAACCCCTAACCCTAACCCTAACCCTAACCGTAACCAGAACCCTAACCCTAACCCTTAACCTAACACTGACCCGAACCCGAACCCTAACCCGTACCCTACCCCTAACCCTAATCCGAAACCTAACCCTAACCCTAACCCTAACCCTAAACCGAACCCGAACCCTAACCCGAACCCGAACCCGAAACCTAACCCTAACCCGAACCCTAACCCTATCCCGAACCCTAAACCGAAACCGAACCCTAACCCTATCCAAACCGTAATCCGAACCCGAACCCTAACCCTAACCCGAACCCTAACCCTAACACTAACCCTAAACCTAACCCGAACCCTAACCATAACGCGAACCCTAACCCTAACCCGAAACCTAACCAAAACTCTAACCCTAACCCGAACCTTAACCCTAACCCTAACCCGAACCTTAACCCTAACCCTAACCCTAACCTTAAACCTAACCCTAACCCGAACCCTAAACCTAACCCTAACCCTAACCCTAACCCGAACCCTAACCCTAACCTAAACCAAACCCGAACCCTAATCTGAACCCTAACCCTAACCCTAAACCGAACCCTAACCTTAAACCTAACCCTAACCCGAAACCTAACCCTAATCCTAACCCTAACCCTAACCCTAACCCAAACCCTAACCCTAACCCTAACCCAAACCCTAACCCTAACCCTAACCCGAACGGTAACACTAACCCTAACACCTAACCCTAACCCTAAACCTAAACCGAACCCTAACCCGAACCCTAACCCTATCCCTAACCCTAACCCGAACCCGAACCCTAACCCGAAACCTACCCCTAACCCTAATCCGAACCCTAAACCTAACCCTAACCCTAACCGTAACCCGAACCCGAACCCTAACCCTAACCCGAACCCTAACCCTAACACAAACCCTAACGCTAACCCGAAACCTAACCCTAAGCCGAACACTAACCCTAACCCGAAACCTAACCCAAACTCTAACCCTAACCCGAACCCGACCATAACCCTAACCCGAACCCTAAACCTAACCCTAACCCGAACTCTAACCCTAACCCTAACCCGAACCCTAACCCTAACACTAACCCGAAACCTAACCCTAACACTAACCCTAACCCTAACCCGAACCCTAACCCTAAACTTAACCGGAACCCTAACCCTAACCCTAACCCGAAACCTAACCCTAACCTGAACCCTAACCCTAACCCTAACCGAACCCTAACCCTAACCATAACCCTAACCCTAACCCTAACCCTAACCCGAACTGTAACCCTAACCCTAACCCGAACCCTAACCCTAACCCTAACCCTAACCCTAACCCGAACGGTAACCCTAAACCTAACCCCTAACCCTAACCCTAACCCTAACCCAAACCCTAACCCTAACCCTAACCCTAACCCTAACCTGAACCCGAACCCTAACCCGAACCCTACCCCTAACCCTAATCCGAACCCTAACCCTAACCCTAACCCTAACCCGAACCCGAACCCTAACCCTAACCGGAACCCTAACCCTAACCCTAACTCTAACCCTAACCCGAACACTAACCCTAACACTAACCCGAACCCTAACCCGAACCCTCACCCTAACCCTAACCTGAACACTAACCCCTAACCCTAACCCGAACCCGAACCCTAACCCGAACCCGAACACTAACCCTAACACTAACCCTAACCCTAAACCTAACCCTAACCCTAACCCGAACGGTAACCCTAACCCGAACCCCTAACCCTAACCCTAACCCTAACCCGAACCCTACCCCTAACCCTAATCCGAACCCGAACCCTAACCCTAACCCTAACCCGAACCGTAACCCGAACCCTAACCCTAACCCGAACCCTAACTCTAACCCTATCCCGAACCCGAACCCTAACCCGAACCCTAACCCTAAACCTAACCCTAACCCGAACCCTAACCCTAACCCTAACCCTAACCCTAACCCGAACCTTAACCCTAACCCTACACCGAACCTTAACCCTAACCCTAACCCTAACCCTAAACCTAACCCTAACCCGAACCCTAACCCTAACCCTTACCGTAACCCGAAACCTAACCCTAACCCTAACCCTAACCCTAACCCGAACCCTAACCCTAACCCTAATCCTAACCGGAACCCTAACCCTAATCCTAACCGGAACCCGAACCCTAACCCCTTACCCGAATCCTAACCCTAACCCAAACCCTAACCCGAACGCTAAACCTAACCCTAACCCCGAACCCGAACCCTAACCCTAACCCTAACCCTAACCCGAACCCTAAACCTAACCCTAACCCTAAGCCTAAACCGAAACCTAAACCTAACCCTAACCCGAACCCTAACCCTAACCCTAACCCTAACCCTAACCCGAACGGTAACCCTAACCCTAACCCCTAACCCTAACCCTAACCCTAAAACTAACCCGAACCCTAACCCTAACCCTAACCCTAACCCGTACCCGAACCCTAACCCGAACCCTACCCCTAACCCTAATCCGAACCCTAACCCTAACCCTAACCCTAACCCTAACCCGAACCCTAACCCTAACCGGAACCCTAACCCTAACCCTAACCCGAACCCTAACCAGAACCCTAACCTGAACCCTAAACATAACCCTAACCCGAACCCTAAACCTAACCCTAACCCGAACCCGAAACCTAACCCTAACCTTAACCGGAACCCTAACACTAACCCTAACCCTAACCCGAACCCTAACACTAACCCTGACCCTAACCCTAACCCGAACCCTAACCCTAACCCTAACCCTAACCCTAACCCTAACCCGAACGGTAACCCTAACACTAACCCCTAACCCTAACCCTAACCCTAACCCTACCCGAAACCTAACCCTAACCCTAACCCTAACCCTAACCCGTACCCGAAACCTAACCCGAACCCTACCCCTAACCCTAATCCGAACCCTAACCCTAACCCTAACCCTAACCCTAACCCTAAACCGAACCCTAAACCTAACCGGAACCCTAACCCTAAATCTAACCCTAACCCTAACCCGAACCCTAACCCGAACCCTAACCCTAACCCTAACCCTAACCGTAACCCTAACCCGAACCCTAACCCTAACCTTAACCGGAACCCTAACACTAACCCTAACCCGAACCCGAACCATAACCCCTTACCCGAATCCTAACCCTAACCCGAACCCTAACCCGAACCCTAATCCTAACCCTAACCCCGAACCCGAACCCTAACCCTAACCCTAACCCGAACCCTAACCCGAACCCTAACCCTAACCCGATCCCGAACCCTAACCCTAACCCGAACCCGAACCCTAACCCTAACCCTAACCCAAACCCTAACACTAACCCGAACCCTAACCCTAACCCTAACCCTAACCCGAACCCTAACCCTAACCCTAACCCAAACCCTAACACTAACCCGAACCCTAACCCTAACCCTAACCCTAACCCGATCCCTAACCCTAACCCTAACCCGACCCCTAACCCGAACCCTAACGCGAACCCTAACCCTAACCCTAACCCTTAACCTAACACTGACCCGAACCCGAACACTAACCCGTACCCTACCCCTAACCCTAATCCGAAACCTAACCCTAACCCTAACCCTAACCCTAACCCGAACGGTAACCCTAACACTAACCCCTAACCCTAACCCTAACCCTAACCCTACCCGAAACCTAACCCTAACCCTAACCCTAACCCTAACCCGTACCCGAAACCTAACCCGAACCCTACCCCTAACCCTAATCCGAACCCTAACCCTAACCCTAACCCTAACCCTAACCCTAAACCGAACCCTAACCCTAACCGGAACCCTAACCCTAAATCTAACCCTAACCCTAACCCGAACCCTAACCCGAACCCTAACCCTAACCCTAACCCTAACCGTAACCCTAACCCGAACCCTAACCCTAACCTTAACCGGAACCCTAACACTAACCCTAACCCGAACCCGAACCATAACCCCTTACCCGAATCCTAACCCTAACCCGAACCCTAACCCGAACCCTAATCCTAACCCTAACCCCGAACCCGAACCCTAACCCTAACCCTAACCCGAACCCTAACCCGAACCCTAACCCTAACCCGATCCCGAACCCTAACCCTAACCCGAACCCGAACCCTAACCCTAACCCTAACCCAAACCCTAACACTAACCCGAACCCTAACCCTAACCCTAACCCTAACCCGAACCCTAACCCTAACCCTAACCCAAACCCTAACACTAACCCGAACCCTAACCCTAACCCTAACCCTAACCCGATCCCTAACCCTAACCCTAACCCGACCCCTAACCCGAACCCTAACGCGAACCCTAACCCTAACCCTAACCCTAATCCTAACCCGAACCTTAACCCTAACCCTAACCCGAAACCTAACCCTAACATTAACCCTAACCCTAACCCTAAACCGAACCCTAAACCTAACCCTCACCCTGCCCCGAACACTAACCCTAATCCTAACCCTAACTCGAACCCTAACTCGAACCCTAACCCTAACCCTAACCCGAACCCTAAACCTAACCCGAACCCTAACCCTAACCCTAACCCGAACCCTAAACCTAACCCTAACCCGAACCCTAACCCTAACCCTAACCCTAAACCGAACCCGAACCCTAACCCTAACCCGAACCCGAACCCTAACACTAAACCGAACCCTAACCCTATCCCGGACCCTAACCCGAAACCGAACCCTAACCCTAACCCTAACCGTAACGCTAACCCGAACCCTAACCCTAACCCGAACCCTAACCCTAACACTAACCCTAACCCTAACCCGAACCCTAACCCTAACGCGAACCCTAACCCTAACCCGAAACCTAACCCAAACTCTAACCCTAACCCGAACCTTAACCCTAACCCTAACCCGAACCTTAACCCTAACCCTAACCCTAACTCTAAACCTAACCCTAACCAGAACACTAACCGTAACCATAACCCTAACCCTAACCCTAACCCGAACCCTAACCCTAACCCGAACCCTAACTTTAACCGTAACCCTAAACCTAACCCGAACCCTAACCCTAACCCTAACCCGAACCCTAAACCTAACCCTAACCCGAACCCTAACCCTAACCCTAACCCTAACCCGAACACTAACCCTAACACCAACCCGAACCCTAACCCTAACCCGAACCCTAAACCTAACAGTAACCCTAACCCTAACCCGAACCCTAACCCTAACCCTAACCCCTAACACTGATCCTAACCCTAACCCTAACCCTAAACCTAACCCGAACCAAACCCTAACCCGAACCCTACACCTAACACTAATCCGAACCCTAACCCTAACTTTAATCCTAAACCTAACCCTAACCCGAACCCGAACCCTAACCCTAACCCTAACCCTAACCCTAACACGAACCCTAACACTAACCCTAACCCTAACCCCTAACCCTAACCCTAACCCAACCCTAACCCGAACCCTAACCCTAACCCTACCTCCTAACCCTAACACTAACCCTAAACCGAACCCTAACACTAACCCGAACCCTAACCCTAACCCGAACCCTAACCCGAACCCTAACCCTAACCTGAACCCGAACCCTAACCCTTACCCTAACCCGAACCCAACCCGAGCCCTAACCCTAACCGTATCCCGAACTCTAACCCTAACCCTAACCCTAACCCGAACCCTAACCCTAACCCTAACCCTAACATTAACCCGAACCCTAACCCTAACCCTAACCCGAACCCTAACCCTAACCCTAACCCTAACCCTAACCCGAATCCTAACCCTAACCCTAACCCCTAACCCTAACCCTAACCCTAACCGTAACCCGAACCCTAACCCTACCCTAAGCCTAACACTAACCCGAACACGAACCCTAACACGTACCCTACCCCTAACCCTAATCCGAACCCTAACCCTAACCCTAACCCTAAACCGAACCCGAACCCTAACCCTAACCCGAACCCGAACCCTAACCCTTAACCGAACCCTAACCCTATCCCGAACCCTAACCCGAAACCGAACCCTAACCCTAACCCTAACCGTAACGCTAACCCGAACCCTAACCCTAACCCGAACCCTAACCCTAACACTAACCCTAACCCTAACCCGAACCCTAACCCTAACGCGAACCCTAACCCTAACCCGAAACCTAACCCAAACTCTAACCCTAACCCGAACCTTAACCCTAACCCTAACCCTAACCCTAACCCTAACCCTAACCCTAAACCTAACCCGATCCCTAACCCTAACCCTAACCCGAACCCTAAACCTAACCCTAACCCGAACCCTAACCCTAAACCTAACCCGTACCCGACCCCTAACCCGAACCCTACCCCTAACCCTAATCTGAACCCTAACCCTAACCATAACCCTAACCCTAACCCGAACCCTAACCCTAACCGGAACCCTAACCCTAAACCTAACCCTAACCCAAACCCGAACCCTAACCCGAACCCTAACCCTAACCCTAACCCGAACCCTAACCCTAACCCAAACCCGAACCCGAACCCTAACCCTAACCTTAACCGGAAACCTAACACTAAACCTAACCCTAACCCGAACCCTAACCCTAACCCGATCCCTTACCCTAACCCTATACCTAACCCTAACCCTAACCCTAACCCGAACCCTAAACCTAACCCTAACCCTAACCCGAACCCGAACCCTAACCCTAACCCGATCCCGAACCCTAACCCTAACCCGAACCCGAACCCTAACCCTAACCCTAACCCAAACCCGAACACTAAACAGAACCCTAACCCTAACCCTAACCCTAACCCGAACCCTAACCCTAACCCTAACCCGACCCCTAACCCGAACCCTAACGCGAACCCTAACCCTAACCCTAATCCTAACCCGAACCTTAACCCTAACCCTAACCCGAACCCTAACCCTAACCCTAACCTTAACCCTAACCCTAACGCTAAACCGAACCCTAACCCTAACCCTCACCCTGCCCCGAACCCTAACCCTAATCGTAACCCTAACCCGAACCCTAAACCGAACCCTAACCCTAACCCTAACCCGAACCCTAACCCTAACCCTAACCCTAACCCGAACCCTAAACCTAACCATAACCCTAACCCTAACCCAAACCTAACACTAACCCTAACACTAACACCTAACACTAACCCTAACCCTAACCCTAACCCGAACCCGAACCCTAACCCTAACACTAACCCTAACCCTAACCCGAACCCTAACCCTAACCCGAACCCTAACCCCTAACCCTAACACTAACCCTAACCCTAACACGAACCCTAACCCTTACCCTAACTCCTAACCCTAACCCTAACCCTAAACCGAACCCTAAACCTAACCCGAACCCTAACCCTAACCCGAACACTAACCCGAACCCTAACCCTAACCTGAACCCGAACCCTAACCCTAACCCTAACCCGAACCCAACCCGAACACTAACCCTAACCGTAACCCGAACACTAACCCTAACCCTAACCCTAACCCGAACCCTAACCCTAACCCTAACACTAACACTATCTCGAACCCTAACCCTAACCCTAACCCGAACCCGAACCCTAACCCTAACACTAACACGATCCCTTACCCTAACCCGAAACCTAACCCTAACCGTAACCCTAATCCTAACCCGAACCCTAACCCTAACCCTAACCCCTAACACTAACCCTAACCCTAACCCTAACCCGAACCCTAACACTAACCCTAACCCCTAACCCTAACCCTAACCGTAACCCGAACCCTAACCCTAACCCTTACCCTAACACTGACCCGAACCCGAACCCTAAACCGTACCCTACCCCTAACCCTAATCCGAAAACTAACCCTAACCCTAACCCTAACCCTAAACAGAACCCGAACCCTAACCCTAACCCAAACCCGAACCCTAACCCTAACCCGAACCCTAACCCTATCCCGAACCCTAAACCGAAACCGAACCCTAACCCTAACCAAACCGTAATCCGAACCTGAACCCTAAACCTAACCCGAACCCTAACCCAAACACTAACCCTAACCCTAACCCGAACCCTAACCCTAACGCGAACCCTAACCCTAACCCGAAACCTAACCCAAACTCTAACCCTAACCCGAACCTTAACCCTAACCCTAACCCGAACCTTAACCCTAACCCTAACCCTAACCCTAAACCTAACCCTAACACGAACCCTAAACCTAACCCTAACCCTAACCCTAACCCGAACCCTAACCCTAACCTAAACCAAACCCGAACCCTAACCTGAACCCTAACCCTAACCCTAACCCGAACCCTAACCCTAAACCTAACCCTAACCCGAAACCTAACCCTAATCCTAACCCTAACCCTAACCCTAACCCAAACCCTAACCCTAACCCTAACCCGAACCCTAACCCTAACCCTAACCCGAACGGTAACACTAACCCTAACCCATAACCCTAACCCTAAACCTAACCCTAACCCATACGCTAACCCTAACCCTATCCCTAACCCTAACCCGAACCCGAACCCTAACCCGAACCCTACCCCTAACCCTAATCCGAAACCTAACCCTAACCCTAACCCTAACCCTAACCCGAACCTGAACCCTAACCCTAACCCGAAAACTAACCCTTACCCTAACCCTAACCCTAACCCGAACCCTAACCCTAACATTAACCGGAACCCTAACCCTAACCCTAACCCGAAACCTAACCCTAACCCTAACCCTAACCCTAACCCTAACCCTAACCCGAACCCTACCCCTAACCCTAATCCGAACCCGAACCCTAACCCTAACCCTAACCCGAACCCTAACCCTAACCCTAACCCTAACCCTAACCCGAACCCTAACCCGAACACTAACCCTAATCCTAACCCGAACCCTAACCCTAAACCTAACCCTAACACTAAACAGAACCCTAACCCTAACCTTAACCGGAACCCTAACCCTAACCCTAACCCGAACCCGAACCCTAACCCCTTACCCGAATCCTAACCCTAACCCGAACCCTAACCCGAACCCTAACCATAACCCTAACCCCGAACCCGAACCCTAACCCTAACCCTAACCCTATCCCGAACCTTAACCTGAACCCTAACCCTAACCCGAAACATAACCCTAACCCTAACCCTAACCCTAACCCTAACCCGAACCCTAACCCTAACGCGAACCCTAACCCTAACCCTAACCCTATCCCGAACGCTAACCCTAACCCGAACCCTAACCCTAACCCCTAACCCGAACCCTAACCCTAACCCGAACCCTAACCCGAACCCTAAACCTAACCCTAACCCTAACTCTAACCCTAACCGGAAACCGAACCCTAACCCTAACCCGAACGCTAAACCTAACCCTAACCCGAACCCTAACCCTAACATGAACCCTAACCCTAACCCTAACCCTAACCCTAACCCGAACCCTAACCCTAACCCTAACCCCTAACCCGAACCCTAACCCTAACCCGAACCCTAACCCTAACCCGAACCCTAACCCTAACCCTAACCCTAACCCGAACGCTAACCCTAACACGAACCCTAACCCTAACCCTAACCCTAACCCTAACCCGAACCCTAACCCGAACCCTAACCCGAACCCTAACCCTAACCCTAACCCAAACCCTAACCCGTACTATACCCCTACCCTACCCTAACCCAAACCCTAACCCGAACCCTAACCCTAACCCTAACCCGAACCCGAACACTAACCCTAACCCTAACCCTAACCCGAACCCGAACCCGAACCATAACCCGAACCCTAACCCGAACCCTAAACCGAACCCTAACCCTAACCCTATTCCGAAGCCTAACCCGAACCCTAACCCTACCCCGAACCCGAACACTAACACTAACCCTAACCCTAACCCTAACCCGAACCCGAACCCTAACCCTAACTCTAACCCTTAACCCTAACCCTAACCCTAACCCGAACCCTCACCCTAACCCTAACCCTAACCCTAACCCGAACCCGAAACCTAACCCGAACCTTACCCCTAACCCTAATCGGAACCCTAACCCTAACCCTAAACCTAACCCGAACCCGAACCCTAACCCTAACCCTATCCCGAACCCGAACCCTAACCCTAAACCGAACCCTAACCCTAAACCTAACCCGAACACTAACCCTAAGCCTAACATGAACTCTAACCCTAACCCGAACCCTAACCTTAACCCTAACCCTAACCCGAACCCTAACCCTCACCCTAACCGGACCCCTAACCCGAACCCTAACACATACCCTAACCCTAACCTTAACCCTAACCCTAACCCGAACCCTAACCCTAATCTAACCCTAACCCGAACCCTAACCCTAACCCGAACCCTAACCCTAAACCTAACCCGAACACTAACCCTAACCCGAACCCGAACCCTAACACATACCCTAACCCTAACCTTATCCCTAACCCTAACCCGAACCCTAACCCGAACCCTAACCCTAACCCTAACCCTTAACCCTAACCCTAACCCTAACCCGAACCCTCACCCTAACCCTAACCCTAACCCTAACCCGAACCCGAAACCTAACCCGAACCTTACCCCTAACCCTAATCGGAACCCTAACCCTAACCCTAAACCTAACCCGAACCCGAACCCTAACCCTAACCCTATCCCGAACCCGAACCCTAACCCTAAACCGAACCCTAACCCTAAACCTAACCCGAACACTAACCCTAAGCCTAACATGAACTCTAACCCTAACCCGAACCCTAACCTTAACCCTAACCCTAACCCGAACCCTAACCCTCACCCTAACCGGACCCCTAACCCGAACCCTAACACATACCCTAACCCTAACCTTAACCCTAACCCTAACCCGAACCCTAACCCTAATCTAACCCTAACCCGAACCCTAACCCTAACCCGAACCCTAACCCTAAACCTAACCCGAACACTAACCCTAACCCGAACCCGAACCCTAACACATACCCTAACCCTAACCTTATCCCTAACCCTAACCCGAACCCTAACCCTAACCCTAACCCGAAACCTAACCCGAAACCTAACCCGAACCCTAACCCTAAGCCTAACATGAAATCTAACCCTAACCCGAACCCTAAACCTAACCTAACCCTAACCCGAACCCTAACCCTAACCCTAACCCGACCCCTAAACCGAACCCTAACACATAACCTAACCCTAACCCTAACCCTAACCCGAACCCGAACCCTAACCCGAACCCTACCCCTAACCCTAATCCGAACCCTAAACCTAACCCTAACCCTATCCCGAACCCTAACCCTAACCCTAACCCTAACCCTAACCCTAACCCGAACCCTAACCCGAACACTAACCCGAACCCAAACCCTAACCCTAACCCTAACCCGAACCCGAACCCTAACCCGAACCCTAACACTAAACCGAACCCTAACCCGAACCCGAACCCTCACCGTAACACTAACGCTAAACCGAACCCGAAACTTAACCCTAACCCTAACCCTAACACTAACCCTAACCCTAAACCTAACCCGAACCCTAACACTAACACGAACCCTAACACTAACCCGAACCCGAACCCTAACCCTAACCTTAACCGGAACCCTAACCCTAACCCGAACCCTAACCCTAACCCAAACACCTACCCTAACCCGAACCCTAACCCGAACCCTAACCCGAACCCTATACCTAACCCGAACCCTAACCCTAACCCTAACACGAACCCGAACCCTAACCCGAACCCTAACCCTAAACCTAACCCTAACACGAACCCTAACCCTAACACTAACCCTAACACGAACCTTAACCCAAACCCTACCCGAACCTTAACCCTAACCCTAACCCTAACCCTAAACCTAACCCTAACCCGAACCCTAACCTAACCCTAACCCTAACCCGAAACCTAACCCTAACCCTAACCCTAATCCGAACCCTAACCTGAACCCTAAACCTAACCCTAACCCGAACCCTAACCCTAGCCCTAACCCTAACCCTAACCTGAACACTAACCCTAACCCTAACCCTAACCCGAAACCTGACCCTAACCCTAACCCTAACCCTAACCCTAACCCTAACACGAAACTGAACCCTAACCCTAACCCTAACCGTAACCCGAACCCGAACCCTAACTCTAACCCGAACCCTAACCCAAACACTAACCCTAACCCGAACCCTGACCCTAACCCTAACCCTAACCCTAACCCTAACCCTAACACGAAACTGAACCCTAACCCTAACCCTAACCGTAACCCGAACCCTAACCCTAACCCTAACCCGAACCCTAACACTAACACTAACCCTAACCCGAACCCAAACCCTAACCCTAACCCTAACCCGAACCCTAACCCTAACCTTAACCGGAACCCTAACCCTAACCATACCCTGAACCCGAACTCTAACCCCTTACACGAATCCTAACCCTAAACCGAACCCTAACCCGAACGCTAACCCTAACCCGAATCCGAACCCTAACCCTAACCCTAACCCGAACCCTAACCCTAACCCTAACCCGAAACTTAACCCTAACCCTACCCCGAACCTTAAACCTAACACTAACCCTAAACCTAAACCTAACACTAACCCGAACCATAACCCTAACCCTAACCCTAACCCGAAACCTAACCCTAACCCTAACCCTAACACGAACCCTATCCTGAACCCTAACCCTAATCCTAATCCGAACCCTAACCCTAATCCGAACCCTAACCCGAACCCTAACCCTAACCCTAACCCTAACCCTAACCCGAACCCTAACCCTAACCCTAACCCGAACCCTAACCCTAACCCTAACCCTAACACTAACCCGAACGGTAACCCTAACCCTAATCCCTGACCCTAACCCTAACCCTAACCCTAAACCAAACCCTAACCCTAACCCTAACCCTAACCCTAACTCGATCCCGAACCCTAACCCGAACCCTACCCCTAACCCTAATCCGAACCCTAACCCTAACCCTAACCCTAACCCTAACCCTAACCCGAACCCTAACCCTAACCAGAACCCTAACCCTAACCCTAACCCGAACCCTAACACGAACCCTAACCCTAAACCGAACCCTAACCCTAACCCTAACCCTAACCCTAACCCTAACCTGAACCCTAACCCTAACCTTAACCGGAACCCTAACACTAACCCTAACCCGAACCTGAACTCTAACCCCTTACCCGAATTCTAACCCTAACCCGAACCCTAACCCGAACCCTAACCCTAACCCCGAACCCGAACCCTACCCTAACCCTAACCATAACCCGAACCCTAATCCGAACACTAACCCTAACACGAACCTGAACCCTAACCCTAACCCGAACCCGAACCCTAACCCTAACCCGAACCCTAACCCTAACCCTAACCCTAACCCTAACCCTAACCCTAACCTGAACACTAACCCCTAACCCTAACCCGAACCCGAACCCTAACCCGAACCCTAACCCTAACCCTAACCCGAACCCTCACCCTAACCCTAACCCTAACCCTAACCCGAACCCGAAACCTAACCCGAACCTTACCCCTAACCCTAATCGGAACCCTAACCCTAACCCTAAACCTAACCCGAACCCGAACCCTAACCCTAACCCTATCCCGAACCCGAACCCTAACCCTAAACCGAACCCTAACCCTAAACCTAACCCGAACACTAACCCTAAGCCTAACATGAACTCTAACCCTAACCCGAACCCTAACCCTAACCCTAACCCTAACCCGAACCCTAACCCTAACCCTAACCCGACCCCTAACCCGAACCCTAACACATACCCTAACCCTAACCTTAACCCTAACCCTAACCCGAACCCTAACCCTAATCTAACCCTAACCCGAACCCTAACCCTAACCCGAACCCTAACCCTAAACCTAACCCGAACACTAACCCTAACCCGAACCCGAACCCTAACACATACCCTAACCCTAACCTTATCCCTAACCCTAACCCGAACCCTAACCCTAACCCTAACCCGAAACCTAACCCTAACCCTAACCCTAACACGAACCCTATCCTGAACCCTAACCCTAATCCTAATCCGAACCCTAACCCTAACCCGAACCCTAACCCGAACCCTAACCCTATCCCGAACCTTAACCTGAACCCTAACCCTAACCCGAAACATAACCCTAACCCTAACCCTAACCCTAACACTAACCCGAACCCTAACCCTAACCCTAACTGAACCCTAATCTGAACCCTAACCCTAACCCTAACCCTAACCCTAACAATAACACTAACCCCTAAGCCTAACCCGAAACCTAACCCTAACCCTAACCCGAAACCGAACCCTAACACCAACCCTAACCCGAACCCGAACCCTAATCCTAAACTTAACCCTAACCCTAACCCTAACCGGAAACCGAACCCTAACCCTAACCCGAACCCTAAACCTAACCCTAACCCGAACCCGAACCCTAACCCGAACCCTAAACCTAACCCTTATCCGAACCCTAACCCTAACCCTAAACCTAAACCTAACCCTAACCCGAACTCTAACCCTAACCCGAACCCTAACCCTAACCCGAACCCTAACCCGAACCCTAACCCTAACCCTTATCCGAACCCTAACCCTAACCCTAAAACTAACCCTAACCCCAACCCGAACTCTAACCCTAACCCTAACCCGAACCCGAACCCTAACCCTAACCCTATCCCGAACCTTAACCTGAACCCTAACCCTAACCCGAAACATAACCCTAACCCTAACCCTAACCCTAACCCGAACCCTAACCCTAACCCTAACTGAACCCTAATCCGAACCCTAACCCTAACCCTATTCCGAAACCTAACCCGAACCCTAACCCTACCCCGAACCCGAACACTAACCCTAACCCTAACCCGAACCCGAACCCTAACCCTAACCCTAACCCTTAACCCTAACCCTAAACCTAACCCGAACCCTCACCCTAACCCTAACCCTAACCCTAACCCGAACCCGAAACCTAACCCGAAACTTACCCCTAACCCTAATCGGAACCCTAACCCTAACCCTAAACCTAACCCGAACCCGTACCCTAACCCTAACCCTATCCCGAACCCGAACCCTAACCCTAAACCGAACCCTAACCCTAACCCGAACCCTAACCCTAACCCGAAACCTAACCCTAACCCTAACCCGAACCCGAACCCGAAACCTAACCCTAATCCTAAGCCTAACCGTAACCCGAACCCTAACCCTAACCCTAAACCGAACCCTAACCCAAACCCTAACCCGAACCCTAACCCGAACCCTAACCCGAACCCTAACCCTAACCCTAACCCTAACCCGAACACTAAACCTAACCCTAACCCAAACCCGAAACCTAAACCGAACCCTAAACCTAACCCTTATCCGAACCCTAACCCTAACCCGAACCCTAACCCTAACCCTAACCCTAACTCGAACGCGAACCCTAACCCGAACCCTAACCCTAACCCTAACCCTAACCCGAACCCGAACCCTAACCCGAAACCTAACCCGAACCCTAACCCTAACCCTAACCCAAACCCTAACCCGAACCCTACACCTAACCCTAACCCTAACCCAAACCCTAACCCGAACCCTAACCCTAACCCTAACCCGAACCCGAACACTAACCCTAACCCTAACCCAAACCCTAACCCGAACCCTAACCCTAACCTGAACCCTAACCCTAACCGTAACCCGAACCCTAACCCTAACCCGAACCCTAACCCTAACCCGAAACCTAACCCTAAACCTAACCTGAACCCGAACCCGAAACCTAACCCTAATCCTAACCCGAAGTCTAACCCTAACCAGAACCCAAACCCTAACGCTAACCCGAACCCTAATCCTAACCCTAACCCGAACCCTAAATCTAACACGAACCGTAACCCTAACCTGAACCCGAACCCGAACTCTGACCCTACCCGAAACCTAACCCTAACCCTAAACCGAAC
>JAVLSZ010000002.1:101727500-101732500 GCA_032313775.1 Urocyon cinereoargenteus
TAACCCTAACCCGAACCCTAACCCTAACCCTAACCGGAACCCTAACCCTAACCCTAACCCAAACCCGAACCCTAACCCCTTACCCGAATCCTAACCCTAACCCGAACCCTAACCCGAACCCTAACACTAACCCTAACCCCGAACCCGAACCCTAACCCGAACCCGAACCCTAACCCTAACCCGAACCCGAACCTTAACCCTAACCCTAGCCCGAACCCTAACCCTAACCCTAACCCGAACCCGAACCCTAAACCTAACCCTAACCCGACACCTATCCCGAACCCTAACGCGAACCCTAACCCTAAGCCTAACCCTAACCCTAACCCTAACCCTACCCCTGACCCTAACCCTAACCCGAACCCTAACCCGAACACGAACCCTAACCGTAACCCGAACCCTAAACCTAACCCTAACCCGAACTCTAACCCTAACCCGAACCCTACCCCTAACCCTAAACTGAACCCGAAACCTAAGCCTAACCCTAAACCGAACCCGAACCCTAACCCTAACCCGAACCCTAACACTAACCCGAACCCTAACCCTAACCCGAACACGAACCCTAACACTAACCCTAACCAGAACCCTAACCCTAACCCTAACCCGAACCCGAACCCTAACAACCTTACCCGAATCCTAACCCTAACCCGAACCCTAACCCGAACCCTAACCCGAACCCTAACCCTAACCCCGAACCCGAAACCTAACCCTAAACCTAACCCTAAGCCTAACCCGAACCCTAACCCGAACCCGAACCTTAACCCTAACCCGAAACCGAACCCTAACCCTAACCCTAAACCTCACCCGAACCCGAACCGTAACCCTAACCCGAACCCTAACCCGAATCCTACCATAACCCTAATCCGAACCCTAACCCTAACCCTAACCCTAAACCGAACCTTAACCCTAACCCGAACCCTAACCCTAACCCTAACCCTAACCCTAACCCTAACCCGAACCCTAACCCGAACACTAACCCTAACCCTAACCCGAACCCTAACCCTAAACCTAACCCTAACCCTAAACCGAACCCTAACCCTAACCTTAACCGGAACCCTAACACTATCCCTAACCCGAAACCGAACCCTAAACCCTTACCCGAATCCTAACCCTAACCCGAACCCTAACCCGAACCCTAACCATAACCCTAACCCCGAACCCGAACCCTAACCCTAACCCTAACCCTAAACCGAAACCTAACCCTAAACCGAACCCCAACCCTAACCCTAAACCGAACCCGAACCCTAACCCTAACACTAACCCAACCCTAACCCTAACACTAAACCGAACCCTAAACCTAACCTGACCCCTAACCCTAAACTAACCCTAACCCGAACCCTAACTCTAACCCTTACCCGACCGGTAACCCGAACCCTAACGCGAACCCTAACCCTAACCCTAACCCTAACCCTAACCCGAACCTTAGCCCTAACCCTAACCCGAACCCTGACCCTAACCCTAACCCTAACCCTAACCCTAAACCGAACCCTAACCCTAACCCTAACCCTAACCCGAATCCTAACACTAAACCTAACCCTAACCCGAACCCTAACCCGAACCCTAACCCTAACCCTAACCCGAAACCTAACCCTAACCCTAACCCTAACCCGATCCCTAACCCTAACCATAACACTAACACTAACCCTAACCCGAACCCTAACCATAACCCTAACTCGAACCCTAACCCTAACCGTAACCCTAACCCTAACCCGAACCCAAACCCTAACCCTAACACCTAACCCTAACCATAACCCTTACGCCAACCCTAAACCTAACCCTAACCCTAACCCGAATCCTAACACTAACCCGAACCCTAACCCGAACCCTACCCCTAACCCTAATCCGAACCCTAACCCTATCCTTCACCCTAACCCTAAACCTATACCGAACCCGAACCCTAACCCTAACCCTAACCCTAACCCTAAACCTAACCCTAACACTAACCCGAACCCTAACCCCTAACCCTAACCCTAAACCTAACCCTAACCCGTACCCTAACACTAACACTAACTCCTAAACCTAACCCTAACCATAACCCGAATCCTAACCCTAACCCGAACCCTAACCCTAACCCGAACCCTAACCCGAACCCTGACCCTAACCGAACCCGAACCCGAACCCTACCCCTAACCCGAACCCTAACCCTACCCGAACCCTAACCCTAATACTAACCCTAACCCGAACCCGAACCCTAACCCGAACCCAACCCTAACCCTAACACTAACCCTAAACCGAACCCGAACCCTAACCCTAACCCTAACCCTAACACTAACCCTAACCCTAACCCGAAACCTAACCCGAACCCGAACCCTAACCCTAATCCTAACCCTAACCCTAACACGAACCCTAACCCTAACCCGAACCCTAACACTAACCCGAACCCTAACCCTCACCCTAACCCTAACAAGAACCCTAATCTGAACCCTAACCCTAACCCTAACCCGAACCCTAACCCTAACCCTAACCCTAACCCGAACCCTAAACCTAACCCTAACCCGAACCCTAACCCGAACCCTAACCCTAACCCTAACCCTAACCCTAACCCTAACCCTAACCCTAACCCAAACCCTAACCCGAACCCTAACCCGAACCCTAACCCTAACCCTAACCCTAAACCTAAACCTAACCCGAACCCTACCGTAACCATAACCCTAACCCTAACCCTAACACGAACCCTAACCCTAACCCGAACCCGAACCCTAACACTAACCATAACCCTAACCCTAACCCGAACCCTAACCCTAACCCTAACCCGAACCCTAACCCTAACCCTAACCCGAACCCTAACCCTAACCCGAAACCTAACACTAACCCTAACCCTAAGCCTAACACGAACCCTAACCCGAACCCTAACACTAACCCTAACCGGAACCCTAACCCTAACCCTAACCCGAACCCGAACCCTAACCCCTTACCCGAATCCTAACCCTAACCCGAACCCTAACCCGAACCCTAACCCTAACCCTAACAACGAACCCGAACCCTAAGCCGAACCCGAACCCTAACCCTAACCCTAACCCGAACCTTAACCCTAACCCTAGCCCGAACCCTAACCCTAACCCTAAACCGAACCCGAGCCCTAAACCTAACCCTAACCCGACACCTATCCCGAACCCTAACCCGAACACGAACCCTAACCCTAAGCCTAACCCTAACCCTAACCCTAAACCGACCCCTAACCCGAACCCTAACGCAAACCCTAACCCTAACCCTAACCCTAACCCTAACCCGAAACCTAACCCAAACACTAACCCTAACCCTAACCATAAACCGAACCCTAACCCTAACCCTAAACCTAACCCTACCCCTAACCCTACACCTAACCCTAACCCGAACCCTAACCCGAACCCTAACCCTATCCCAAACCCGAACCATAACCCTAAACCTAACCCTAACCCGAACCCTAACCCTAACCATAACCCTAACCATAACCTTAACCGGAACCCTAACCATAACCCTAACCCGAACCCAAACCCTAACCGTAACTCTAACCCTAACCCGAACCCTAACCCTAACCCCTAACCATAAACCTAACCCTAACCCGAACCCTAACCCTAACACTAACCCTAACCCGAACCCGAACCTAACCCGAACACTACCCCTAACCCTAATCCGAACCCTAACCCTAACCTTAACCCTAACCCTAACCCTAAACCGAACCCTAACCCTCACCCTAACCCTAACCCTAACCCTAACCCGAACCCTAACCCCTAACCCTAACCCTAACCCTAACCCGAACCCTAACCCTAACCCTACCTCCTAAAACTAACCCTAAACCTAACCCGAACCCTAATCCTAACCCGAACCCTAACCCTAACCGGAAACTTAACCCGAAACCTAACCCTAAACCGAACCCGAACCCTACCACTAACCGAAACCTAAACCAAACCCGAACCCTAACCCTAACACTAACCCTAAACCGAAAACAAACCCTAACCCTAACCCGAACCCGAACCCTAACCCGAAACCGAACCCTAACCCTAACACTAACCGTAAACCAAACCTGAAGCCTAACCCTAAACCTAACACTAACACTAACCCTAAACCTAACCCGAACCCTAACCCGAAACCGAACCCTAACCCTAACCCTAACCTTAACCCTAACCCGAACCCTAACCCTAACCCGAACCCTAACACTAACCCGAACCCTAAACCTAACCCGAACCCGAACCCTAACCCTAACCCTAACCGGAACCCTAACCCTAACCTGAACACTAACCCTAACCCAAACTCTAACCCTAACACCAACCCTACCCTTAACCTAACCTGAACCCTAACCCTAACCCGAAACCTAACCCTAACCCTAACCCGAACCCGAACCCTAAACCTAACCCTAACCCGACACCTATCCCGAACCCTAACGCGAACCCTAACCCTAAGCCTAACCCTAACCCTAACCCTAACCCTAACCCTACCCCTGACCCTAACCCTAACCCGAACCCTAACCCGAACACGAACCCTAACCCTAAGCCTAACCCTAAACCTAACCCTAAACCGACCCCTAACCCGAACCCTAACGCAAACCCTCAACCTAACCCTAACCCTAACCCTAACCCGAAACCTAACCCAAACACTAACCCTAACCCTAACCATAAACCGAACCCTAACCCTAACCCTAAACCTAACCCTACCCATAACCCTACCCCTAACCCTAACCCGAACCCTAACCCTAACACTAACCCTAACACTAACCCGAACCCTAACCCTAACCCAACCCTAACCCTAACCCGAAACCTAACCCAAACTCTAACCTTAACCCGAACCCGAAACCTAAACCTAACCCGAACCCTAACCCTAACCAGAACTCTAACACTAACACTAACGCTAACCCGAACCCGAACACTAACCCTAACCCTAACCCAAACCCTAACCCTAACCTTAACCGGAACCCTAACCCTAAACTGAAACCGAACCCTAACCCTAACCCTAACCCGAACCCTAACGCTAACCCGAACCCTAACTCTAACCTTAACCAGAACCCTAACCCTAACCCTAACCCTAAC
>JAVLSZ010000002.1:101742500-101767500 GCA_032313775.1 Urocyon cinereoargenteus
CCCTAACACTAACCCTAACCAGAACCCTAACCTTAACCCGAACCCGAACCCGAACCCTAACAACCTTACCCGAATCCTAAACCTAACCCAAACCCTAATCCGAACCCTAACCCTAAACCTAACCCTAACCCTAACTCGAACCTTAACCCTAACCCGAACCCTAACCCTAACACTAACCCTAACCCTAACCCGAACCCTAACCCGAACACTAACCCTAACCCTAACCCGAACCCTAACCCGAAAACTAACCCTAACCCTAAACCGAACCCTAACCCTAACCTTAACCGGAACCGTAACCCTAACCCTAACCCGAACCCGAACCCTAACCCCTTACCCGAATCCTAACCCTAACCCGAACCCTATCCCGAACCCTAACCATAACCCTAACCCCGAACCCGAACCCTAACCCTAACCCTAACCCGAACCCTAACCCGAACCCTAACCCTAACCAGAACCTTAACCCGAACCCGAACCCTAACCCTAACCCTAACCCTAACCCTACACACAACCCTAACCCTAACCCGAAACCTAACCCAAACCGTAACCCTAACCCTAACCCGAACCCAAACCCTAACCCTAACACCTAACCCTAACCCTAACCCTAACGCGAACCCTAACCGTAACCCTAACCCTAACCTGAACCCGAACCCTAACCCGAACCCTACCCCTAACCCTAATCCGAACCCTAACCCTAACCTTAACCCTAACCTTAAACCTATACCGAACCCGAACCCTAACCCTAACCCTAAGCTAACCCTAACCCTAACACTAAACCGAACCCTAAACCCTAACTAACCCTAACCTAACCCTAACCCGAACCCTAACCCGAACCCTAACCCTAACCATAACCCTAAACCTAACCCTAACCCGAACCCTAACTGTAACCATAACCCTAACCCTAACCCTAACCCGAACCCTAACCCTTACCCTAACCCGAACCCTAACCCTAACCATAACCCTAACCCTAACCCGAACCCTAACCCTAACCCTAACCCGAACCCTAACCCTAACCCTAACCCGAACCCTAACCCTAACCCGAACCCTAACCCTAACCCTAACCCTAAGCCTAACACGAACCCTAACCCGAACCCTAACCCTAACCCTAACCGGAACCCTAACCCTAACCCTAACCCTAACCCGAACCCGAACACTAACCCCTTACCCGAAACCTAACGCTAACCCGAACCCTAACACGAACCCTAACCCTAACCCTAACCCCGAACCCGAACCCTAACCCGAACCCGAACCCTAACCCTAAACCGAACCCGAACCTTAACCCTAACCCTAGCCCGAAACCTAACCCTAACCCTAACCCGAACCCGAACCCTAAACCTAACCCTAACCCGACACCTATCCCGAAACCTAACGCGAACCCTAACCCTAAGCCTAACCCTAACCCGAACCCTAACACGAACCCTAACCAGAACCCTAACCCTAACCCTAACCCGAACCCGAACCCTAACAACCTTACCCGAATCCTAAACCTAACCCGAACCCTAACCCAAACCCTAACCCTAACCGTAACCCTAACCCCGAACCCGAACCCTAACCCTAAACCTAACCCTAAGCCTAACCCGAACCCTAACCCGAACCCGAACCCTAACCCTAACCCGAAACCGAACCCTAAACCTAACCCTAACCCTCACCCAAACCCGAACCGTAACCCTAACCCGAACCCTAACCCGAATCCTACCCCTAACCCTAATCCGAACCCTAACCCTAAACCTAACCCTAACCCTAACTCGAACCTTAACCCTAACCCGAACCCTAACCCTAACACTAACCCTAACCCTAACCCGAACCCTAACCCGAACACTAACCCTAACCCTAACCCTAACCCTAAAACTAACCCTAACCCTAAACCGAACCCTAACCCTAACCTTAACCGGAACCCTAACCCTAACCCTAACCCGAACCTGAACCCTAACCCCTTACCCGAATCCTAACCCTAACCCGAACCCTATCCCGAACCCTAACCATAACCCTAACCCCGACCCGAACCGTAACCCTAACCCTAACCCGAACCCTAACCCGAACCCTAACCCTAACCTGAACCCTAACCCGAACCCGAACCCTAACCCTAACCCTAACCCTAACCCGAACCCTTACCCGAACCCTAACCCTAACCCGAACCCTAACCCGAACCCTAACCGTAACCCTAACCCTAACCCTAACCCGAACCCTTACCCGAACCCTAACCCTAACCCGAACCCTAACCCGAACTCTAACCCTAACCCTACCCGAACCCTAACCGTAACCCTAACCCTAACCCGAACCCTGACCCTAACCCTAACCCTAACCCTAACACTAACCCGAAACCGAACCCTAACCCTAACCCTAACCGTAACCCGAACCCGAATCCTAACCCTAACCCGAACCCTAACCCTAACACTAACCCTAACACTAACCCGAACCCTAACCGTAAGCCGAACCCTAACCCTAACCCGAAACCTAACCCAAACTCTAACCCTAACCCGAACCCGAAACCTAAACCTAACCCGAACCCTAACCCTAACCAGAACTCTAACACTAACACTAACGCTAACCCGAACCCGAACCCTAACCCTATCCCTAACCCAAACCCTAACCCTAACCTTAACCGGAACCCTAACCCTAACGTGAACCCGAACCCTAACCCTAACCCTAACCCGAACCCTAATGCTAACCCGAACCCTAACTCTAACCCTAACCCGAACTCTAACCCTAACCCTAACCCTAACCCTAACCCTAACACTAACCCGAACCCGAAACCTAAACCTAACACGAACCCTAACCCTAACCCTAACCCGAACCCTAACCCGAACCCTAACCCTAACCTGAACCTTAACCCGAACCCGAACCCTAACCCTAACCCTAATCCTAACCCTACACATAACCCTAACCCTAACCCGAAACCTAACCCAAACCGTAACCCTAACCCTAACCCAAACCCAAACCCTAACCCTAACACCTAACCCTAACCCTAACCCTAACGCGAACCCTAAACCTAACCCTAACCCTAACCTGAACCCGAACCCTAACCCGAACCCTACCCCTAACCCTAATCCGAACCCTAACCCTAACCTTAACCCTAACCTTAAACCTATACCGAACCCGAACCCTAACCCTAACCCTAACCCTAACCCTAACCCTAACACTAAACAGAACCCTAAACCCTAACCCTAACCCTAACCTAACCCTAACCCGAACCCTAACACTAACACTACCTCCTAAACCTAACCCTAACCCTAACCCGAACCCTAACCCTAACCCGAACCCTAACCCTAACCCGAGCCCTAACCCGAACCCTGACCCTAACCCGAACCCGAACCCTACCCCTAACCCGAACCCTAACCCTAACCCGAACCCTAACCCTATTACTAACCCTAACCCGAACCCGAACCCTAACCCTAACCCGAACCCGAACCCTAACCCGAACCCAACCCTAACCCTAACAATAACCCTAAACCGAACCCGAACCCTACCCTAACCCTAACCCTAACACTAACCCTAACCCTAACCCGAAACCTAACCCGAACCCGAACCCTAACCCTAATCCTAACCCTAACCCTAACCCGAACCCTAACCCTAACCCGAACCCTAACACTAACCCGAACCCTAACCCTAACCCGAACCCGAACGCTAACCCTAACCCTAACCGGAACCCTAATCCTAACCCGAACCCTAACCCTAACCCAAACCCTAAACCTAACCCGAACCCTAACCCGAACCCTAACCCGAACCCTAACCCTAACCCGAACCCTACCCTAACCCTAACCCGAACCCGAACCCTAACCCCTTACCCGAATCCTAAACCTAACCCGAACCCGAACCCTAACCCTAACCCTAACCCGAACCCTAACCCTATCCCGAACCCTGACCTAACCCTAACCCTAACACGAACCCTAACCCTAACCCTAACCCGACACCTAACCCGAACCCTAACGCGAACCCTAACCCTAACCCTAACCCTAACCCTAACCCGAACCTTAACCCTAACCCTACCCCGAACCTTAACCCTAACCCTAACCCTAACCCTAAACCTAACCCGAAACCTAACCCTAACCCTAACCCGAAACCGAACCCTAACCCTAACCCTAACCCTAACAAGAACCCGAATCTGAACCCTAACCCTAACCCGAACCCGAACCCTAACCCTAACCCTAACCCTAACCCGAATCCTAAACCTAACCCTAACCCGAACCCTAACCCGAACCCTAACCCTAACCCTAAACCTAACCCTAATCCTAACCCTAACCCTAACCCGAACCCTAACCCGAACCCTAACCCTAAACATAACCCTAAACCTAACCCTAACCCGAACCCTAACTGTAACCATAACCCTAACCCTAACCCTAACCCGAACCCTAACCCTTACCCTAACCCGAACCCTAACCCTAACGATAACCCTAACCCTAACCCGAACCCTAACCCTAACCCTAACCCGAACCCTAACCCTAACCCTAACCCGAACCCTAACCCTAACCCGAACCCTAACCCTAATTCTAACTCTAAGCCTAACACGAACCCTAACCCGAACCCTAACCCTAACCCTAACCGGAACCCTAACCCTAACCCTAACCCTAACCCGAACCCGAACCCTAACCCCTTACCCGAAACCTAACGCTAACCCGAACCCTAACACGAACCCTAACCCTAACCCTAACCCCGAACCCGAACCCTAACCCGAACCCGAACCCTAACCCTAAACCGAACCCGAACCTTAACCCTAACCCTAGCCCGAACCCTAACCCTAACCCTAACCCGAACCCGAACCCTAAACCTAACCCTAACCAGACACCTATCCCGAAACCTAACGCGAACCCTAACCCTAAGACTAACCCTAACCCGAACCCTAACACTAACCCTAACCAGAACCCTAACCCTAACCCTAACCCGAACCCGAACCCTAACAACCTTACCCGAATCCTAAACCTAACCCGAACCCTAACCCAAACCCTAACCCTAACCCTAACCCTAACCCCGAACCCGAACCCTAACCCTAAACCTAACCCTAAGCCTAACCCGAACCCTAACCCGAACCCGAACCCTAACCCTAACCCGAAACCGAACCGTAAACCTAACCCTAACCCTCACCCAAACCCGAACCGTAACCCTAACCCGAACCCTAACCCGAATCCTACCCCTAACCCTAATCCGAACCCTAACCCTAAACCTAACCCTAACCCTAACTCGAACCTTAACCCTAACCCGAACCCTAACCCTAACACTAACCCTAACCCTAACCCGAACCCTAACCCGAACACTAACCCTAACCCTAACCCTAACCCTAAAACTAACCCTAACCCTAAACCGAACCCTAACCCTAACCTTAACCGGAACCCTAACCCTAACCCTAACCCGAACCTGAACCCTAACCCCTTACCCGAATCCTAACCCTAACCCGAACCCTATCCCGAACCCTAACCATAACCCTAACCCCGACCCGAACCCTAACCCTAACCCTAACCCGAACCCTAACCCGAACCCTAACCCTAACCTGAACCCTAACCCGAACCCGAACCCTAACCCTAACCCTAACCCTAACCCGAACCCTTACCCGAACCCTAACCCTAACCCGAACCCTAACCCGAACCCTAACCCGAACCCTAACCCGAACTCTAACCCTAAACCTACCCGAACCCTAACCGTAACCCTAACCCTAACCCGAACCCTGACCCTAACCCTAACCCTAACCCTAACACTAACCCGAAACCGAACCCTAACCCTAACCCTAACCGTAACCCGAACCCGAATCCTAACCCTAACCGGAACCCTAACCCTAACACTAACCCTAACACTAACCCGAACCCTAACCCTAACCCGAACCCTAACCCTAACCCGAAACCTAACCCAAACTCTAACCCTAACCCGAACCCGAAACCTAAACCTAACCGAACCCTAACCCTAACCAGAACTCTAACACTAACACTAACGCTAACCCGAACCCGAACCCTAACCCTATCCCTAACCCAAACCCTAACCCTAACCTTAACCGGAACCCTAACCCTAACCTGAACCCGAACCCTAACCCTAACCCTAACCCGAACCCTAACGCTAACCCGAACCCTAACTCTAACCCTAACCCGAACTCTAACCCTAACCCTAACCCTAACCCTAACCCTAACCCTAACCCGAACCCTAAACCTAACCCTAACCCGAACCCTAACCCTAACCCTAATCCTAACCCTAACCCGAACGGTAACCCTAACCCTAACCCCTAAACCTAACCCTAACCCTAACCCTAACCCGAACCCTAATCCTAACCCTAACCCTAACCCTAACCCGTACCCGAACCCTAACCCGAACCCTACACCTAACCCTAATCCGAACCCAAACCCTAACCCTAACCCGAACCCTAACCCTAACCCGAACCCTAACCCTAACCGCAACCCTAACCCTAACCCTAACCCTAACGCTAACCCGAACCCTAACCCGTACCCTAACCCTAACCCTAACCCGAACACTAACCCTAACCCTAACACGAACCCTAACCCTAACCTTAACCGGAACCCTAACACTAACCCTAACCCAAACCCGAACCATAACCCCTTACCCGAATCCTAACCCTAACCCGAACCCTAACCCGAACCCTAACCCTAAACCTAACGCCGAACCCGAACCCTAACCCTAACACTAACCCGAACACTAACCCGAAACCTAACCCTAACCCGATCCCGAAACCTAAACCTAACCCGAACCCGAACCCTAACCCTAACCCTAACCCAAACCCTAACACTAAACCGAACCCTAACCCTAACCCTAACCCTAACCCGAACCCTAACCCTAACCCTAACCCGACCCCTAAACCGAACCCTAACGCGAACCCTAACCCTAATCCTAACCCGAACCTTAACCCTAACCCTAACCGGAAACCCAACCCTAACATTAACCCTAACCCTAACGCTAAACCGAAACCTAAACCTAACCCTCACCCTGCCCCGAACCCTAACCCTAATCCTAACCCTAACCCGAACCCTAACCCGAACCCTAACCCTAACCCTAACCCGAACCCTAACGCTAACCCTAACCCTAACCCGAACCCTAAACCTAACCATAACCCTAACCCTAACCCTAACCCGAACCCTAACCCTAACACTAAACCGAACCCTAACCCTAACCCGAACCTGAACCCTACACCTAACACTAATCCGAACCCTAAACCTAACCTTAATCCTAACCCTAACCCTAAACCGAACCCGAACCCTAACCCTAACCCTAAGCCTAACCCTAACCCTAACCCGAACCCTAACCCTAACCCTAACCCTAACCCGAACCCGAACCCTAAACCTAACCATAACCCTAACCCTAACCCTACCCGAACCCTAACCCTAACCCTAACCCGAACCCTAACCTTAACCCTAACCCTAACCCGAACCTTAACCCTAACCCTAACCCTAACCCTAAACCTAACCCTAACACGAACCCTAAACCTAACCCTAACCCTAACCCTAACCCGAACCCTAACCCTAAACTAACCCAAACCCGAACCCTAAACTGAACACTAACCCTAACCCTAACCCGAACCCTAACCCTAAACCTAACCCTAACTCGAACCCTAACCCTAATCCTAAACCTAACCCTAACCCTAACCCGAACCCTAACCCTAACCCTAACCCGAACCCTAAACCTAACCCTAACCCTAACCCTAACCCGAACGTTAACACTAACCCTAACCCCTAACCCTAAACCTAAACCTAACCCTAACCCGAACCCTAACCCTAACCCTACCCCTAACCCTAACCCGAACCCGAACCCTAACCCGAACCCTACCCCTAACCTTAATCCGAACCCTAACCCTAACCCTAAACCTAACCCTAACCCGAAACCGAACCCTAACCCTAACCCAAACTCTAACACTAACACTAACGCTAACCCGAACCCGAACCCTAACCCTAACCCTAACCGGAAACCTAACCCTAACCTTAACCGGAACCCTAACCCTAACCTGAACCCGAATCCTAACCCTAACCCTAACCCGAAACCTAACGCTAACCCGAACCCTAACCCTAACCCTAACCCGAACCCTAACCCTAACCCTAACCCTAAACCTAACCCGAACGGTATACCTAACCCTAACCCCTAAACCTAACCCCAACCCTAACCCTAACCCGAACCCTAAACCTAACCCTAACCCTAACCCTAACCCGTACCCGAACCCTAACCCGAACCCTACCCCTAACCCTAATCCGAACCCTAACCCTAACCCTAACCCTAACCCTAACCCGAACCCAACCCGAACCCTAACCCTAACCGTAACCCGAACACTAACCCTAACTCTAACCCTAACCCGAACCCTAAACCTAACCCTAACCCTAACACTAACCCGAACCCTAACCCTAACCCTAACCCGAACCCTAACCCTAACCCTAACCCTAACCCGAACCGTAACCCTAACCCTAAAACCTAACCCTAACCCTGACCGTAACCCGAACCCTAACCCTAACCCTAAACCTAACACTAACCCGAACCCGAACCCTAACCCGTACCCTACCCCTAACCCTAATCCGAAACCTAACCCTAACCCTAACCCTAACCCTAAACCGAACCCGAACCCTAACCCTAACCCTAACCCGAACCCTAACCCTAACCCGAACCCTAACCCTATCCCGAACCCTAACCCGAAACCGAACCCTAACCCTAACCCTAACCGTAACCCGAACCCGAACCCTAACCCTAACCCGAACCCTAAACCTAACACTAACCCTAACCCTAACCCGAACCCTAACCCTAACGCGAACCCTAACCCTAACCTGAAACCTAACCCAAACTCTAACCCTAACCCGAACCTTAACCCTAACCCTAACCCGAACCTTAACCCTAACCCTAACCCTAACCCGAATCCTAACCTGAACCCTAACCCTCACCCTAACCCGAACCCTAACCCTAAACCTAACCCTAACCCGAACCCTAACCCTAATCCTAACCCTAACCTAACCCTAACCCGAACCCTAACCCTAACCCTAACCCGAACCCTAACCCTAACCCTAACCCTAACTCTAACCCTAACCTGAACCCTAACCCTAACCCTAACCCGAACCCTAACCCTAAACCTAACCCTAACCCGAACCCTAACCCGAACGGTAACACTAACCCTAACCCCTAACCCTAACCCTAATCCTAACCCTAACCCGAACCCTAACCCTAACCCTATCCCTAACCCTAACCTGAACCCGAAACCTAACCCGAACCCTACCCCTAACCCTAATCCGAACCCTACCCCTAACCCTAACCCTACCCTAACCCGAACCCGAACCCTAAACCTAACCCGAAAACTAACCCTTACCCTAACCCTAACCCTAACCCGAACCCTAACCCGAAACCTAAGCCTAACCCTAACCCGAACCCGAACCCTAACCCTAACCCGAACCCTAACACTAACCCGAACCCTAACCCTAACCCGAACCCGAACCCTAACACTAACCCTAACCAGAACCCTAACCCTAACCCTAATCCGAACCCGAACCCTAACAACCTTACCCGAATCCTAAACCTAACCCGAACCCTAATCCGAACCCTAACCCTAAACCTAACCCTAACCCTAACTCGAACCTTAACCCTAACCCGAACCCTAACCCTAACACTAACCCTAACCCTAACCCGAACCCTAACCCGAACACTAACCCTAACCCTAACCCGAACCCTAACCCTAAAACTAACCCTAACCCTAAACCGAACCCTAACCCTAACCTTAACCGGAACCCTAACCCTAACCCTAACCCGAACCCGAACCCTAACCCCTTACCCGAATCCTAACCCTAACCCGAACCCTATCCCGAACCCTACCATAACCCTAACCCCGAACCCGAACCCAAACCCTAACCCTAACCCGAACCCTAACCCGAACCCTAACCCTAACCTGAACCCTCACCCGAACCCGAACCCTAACCCTAACCCTAACCCTAACCCGAACCCTTACCCGAACCCTAACCCTAACGAGAACCCTAACCCGAACCCTAACCCGAACCCTAACCCGAACTCTAACCCTAAACCTACCCGAACCCTAACCGTAACCCTAACCCTAACCCGAACCCTGACCCTAACCCTAACCCTAACCCTAACACTAACCCGAAACCGAACCCTAACCCTAACCCTAAACATAACCCGAACCCGAATCCTAACCCTAACCCGAACCCTAACCCTAACACTAACCCTAACACTAACCCGAACCCTAACCCTAACCCGAACCCTAACCCTAACTCGAAACCTAACCCAAACTCTAACCCTAACCCGAACCCGAAACCTAAACCTAACCCGAACCCTAACCCTAACCAGAACTCTAACACTAACACTAACGCTAACCCGAACCCGAACCCTAACCCTAACCCTAACCCAAACCCTAACCCTAACCTTAACCGGAACCCTAACCCTAACCTGAACCCGAACCCTAACCCTAACCCTAACCCGAACCCTAACGCTAACCCGAACCCTAACTCTAACCCTAACCCGAACTCTAACCCTAACCCTAACCCTAACCCTAACCCTAACCCGAACCCTAAACCTAACCCTAACCCGAAACCTACCCCTAACCCTAATCCTAACCCTAACCCGAACGGTAACCCTAACCCTAACCCCTAAACCTAACCCTAACCCTAACCCTAACCCGAACCCTAACCCTAACCCTAACCCTAACCCTAACCCGTACCCGAACCCTAACCCGAACCCTACACATAACCCTAATCCGAACCCAAACCCTAACCCTAACCCTAACCCTAACCCTAACCCGAACCCTAACCCTAACCGCAACCCTAACCCTAACCCTAACCCTAACGCTAACCCGAACCCTAACCCGTACCCTAACCCTAACCCTAACCCGAACCCTAACCCTAACCCTAACCCTAACCCGAACCCTAACCCTAACCTTAACCGGAACCCTAAC
This sequence comes from Urocyon cinereoargenteus, assembly GCA_032313775.1. Taxonomy (NCBI): domain Eukaryota; kingdom Metazoa; phylum Chordata; class Mammalia; order Carnivora; family Canidae; genus Urocyon; species Urocyon cinereoargenteus. The sequence continues at coordinate 101,753,359 of JAVLSZ010000002.1, forward strand.
ACTAACCCTAACCCAAACCCGAACCATAACCCCTTACTCGAATCCTAACCCTAACCCGAACCCTAACCCGAACCCTACCCTAAACCTAACGCCGAACCCGAACCCTAACCCTAACCCTAACCCGAACACTAACCCGAAACCTAAACCTAACCCGATCCCGAACCCTAAACCTAACCCGAACCCGAACCCTAACCCTAACCCTAACCCAAACCCTAACACTAAACCGAACCCTAACCCTAACCCTAACCCTAACCCGAACCCTAACCCTAACCCTAACCCGACCCCTAACCCGAACCCTAACGCGAACCCTAACCCTAATCCTAACCCGAACCTTAACCCTAACCCTAACACGAAACCTAACCCTAGCATTAACCCTAACCCTAACGCTAAACCGAACCCTAACCCTAACCCTCACCCTGCCCCGAACCCTAACCCGAACCCTAACCCTAACCCTAACCCTAACCCGAACCCTAAACCTAACCCTAACCCTAACCCTAACCCTAACCCGAACCCTAACCCTAACACTAAACCGAACCCTAACCCTAACCCGAACCTGAACCCTAACCCTAACACTAAACCGAACCCTAAACCTAACCTGAACCCTAACCCTAACCATAACCCTAACCCGAACCCGAACCCTAACCCGAACCCTACACCTAACACTAATCCGAACCCTAAACCTAACCTTAATCCTAACACTAACCCTAAACCGAACCCGAACCCTAACCCTAACCCTAAGCCTAACCCTAACCCTAACCCGAACCCTAACCCTAACCCTAACCCTAACCCTAACCCGAACCCTAAACCTAACCATAACCCTAACCCTAACCCTAACCCGAACCCTAACCCTAACACTAACCCGAACCCTAACCCTAACCCGAACCTTAACCCTAACCCTAACCCGAACCTTAACCCTAACCCTAACCCTATCCCTAAACCTAACCCTAACACGAACCCTAAACCTAACCCTAACCCTAACCCTAACCCGAACCCTAACCCTAACCTAACCCAAACCCGAACCCTAAACTGAACACTAACCCTAACCCTAACCCGAACCCTAACCCTAAACCTAACCCTAACTCGAACCCTAACCCTAACCCTACCCCTCACCCTAACCCGAACCCGAACCCTAACCCGAACCCTACCCCTAACCTTAATCCGACCCCTAACCCTAACCCTAAACCTAACCCTAACCCGAAACCGAACCCTAACCCTAAACCAAACTCTAACACTAACACTAACGCTAACCCGAACCCGAACCCTAACCCTAACACTAACCGTAAACCGAACCTGAAGCCTAACCCTAACCCTAACCCTAACAACCCTAAACCTAACCCGAACCCTAACCCGAAACCGAACCCTAACCCTAACCCGAACCCTAACCCTAACCCGAACCCTAACCCTAACCCGAACCCTAAACCTAACCCGAACCCGAACCCTAACCCTAACCCTAACCGGAACCCTAACCCTAACCCGAACCCTAACCCTAACCATAACCCTAACCCTAACCTTAACCGGAACCCTAACCATAACCCTAACCCAAAACCAAACCCTAACCGTAATCCTAACCCTTACCCAAACCCTAACCCTAACACCAACCCTACCCTTAACCTAACCCGAACCCTAACCCTAACCCGAAACCTAACCCTAACCCTAACCCGAACCCGAAACCTAAACCTAACCCTAACCCGACACCTATCCCGAACCCTAACGCGAACCCTAACCCTAAGCCTAACCCTAACCCTAACCCTAACCCTACCCCTGACCCTAACCCTAACCCGAACCCTAACCCGAACACGAACCCTAACCCTAAGCCTAACCCTAAACCTAACCCTAAACCGACCCCTAACCCGAACCCTAACGCAAACACTAAACCTAACCCTAACCCTAACCCTAACCCGAAACCTAACCAAAACACTAACCCTAACCCTAACCATAAACCGAACCCTAACCCTAACCCTAAACCTAACCATACCCCTAACCCTACTCCTAACCCTAACCCGAACCCTAACCCGAACCCTAACCCTATCCCAAACCCGAACCATAACCCTAAACCTAACCCTAACCCGAACCCTAACCCTAACCATAACCCTAACCCTAACCTTAACCGGAACCCTAAACATAACCCTAACCCGAACCCAAACCCTAACCGTAAACCTAACCCTAACCCGAACCCTACCCCTAACCCCTAACCCTAAACCTAACCCTACCCCGAACCCTAACCCTAAACCTAACCCTAACCCGAACCCGAACCTAACCCGAAACCTACCCCTAACCCTAATCCGAACCCTAACCCTAACCTTAACCCTAACCCTAAACCTAACCCGAACCCGAACCCTAACCCTAACCCTAACCCTAACCCTAACCCTAACCCGAACCCTAACCCCTAACCCTAACCCGAACCCTAACCCTAACCCTACCTCCTAAAACTAACCCTAACCCTAACCCGAACCCTAATCCTAACCCGAACCCTTACCCTAACCGGAAACTTAACCCGAACCCTAACCCTAACCCGAACCCGAACCCTACCCCTAACCGAAACCTAAACCAAACCCGAACCCTAACACTAACACTAACCCTAAACCGAACCCGAACCCTAACCCTAAACCGAACCCGAACCCTAACCCGAACCCGAACCCTAACCCTAACACTAACCGTAAACCGAACCCGAACCCTAACCCTAACCCTAACACTAACACTAACCCTAAACCTAACCCGAACCCTAACCCGAAACCGAAACCTAACCCTAACCCTAACCTTAACCCTAACTCGAACCCTTACCCTAACCCGAACCCTAACACTAACCAGAACCCTAAACCTAACCCGAACCCGAACCCTAACCCTAACCCTATCCGGAACCCTAACCCTAACCCGAACCCTAACCCTAACCCAAACCCTAACCCTAACACCAACCCTACCCTTAACCTAACCCGAACCCTAACCCTAACCCGAAACCTAACCCTAACCCTAACCCGAACCCGAACCCTAACCCTAACCCTAACCCTAACCCGAACTCTTACCCGAACCCTAACCCTAACCCGAACCCTAACCCGAACCCTAACCCGAACCCTAACCCGAACCCTAACCCTAACCCTAACCCGAACCCTAACCGGAACCCTAACCCTAACCCGATCCCTGACCCTAACCCTAACCCTAACCCTAACACTAACCCGAAACCGAACCCTAACCCTAACCCTAAACGTAACCCGAACCCGCATCCTAACCCTAACCCGAACCCTAACCCTAACACTAACCCTAACACTAACCCGAACCCTGACCCTAACCCAACCCTAACCCTAACCCGAAACCTAACCCAAACTCTAACCCTAACCCGAACCCGAAACCTAAACCTCACCCGAACCCTAACCCTAAACAGAACTCTAACACTAACACTAACGCTAACCCGAACCCGAACACTAACCCTAACCCTAACCCAAACCCTAACCCTAATCTTAACCGGAACCCTAACCCTAAACTGAACCCGAACCCTAACCCTAACCCTAACCCGAACCCTAACGCTAACCCGAACCCTAACTCTAACCTTAACCCGAACCCTAACCCTAACCCTAACCCTAAACCTAACCCTAACCCGAACCCTAAACCTAACCCTAGCCCGAACCCTAACCCTAACCCTAATCCTAACCCTAACCCGAACGGTAACCCTAACCCTAACCCCTAACCCTAACCCTAACCCTATCCCGAACCCTAACCCTAACCCTAACCCGACCCCTAACCCGAACCCTAACGCGAACCCTAACCCTAACCCTAACCCTAATACTAACCCGAACCTTAACCCTAACCCTAACCCGAAACCTAACCCTAACCTTAACCCTAACCCTAACGCTAAACCGAACCCTAACCCTAACCCTCACCCTGCCCCGAACCCTAACCCTAATCCTAACCCTAACCCGAACCCTAAACTGAACCCTAACACTAACCCTAACCCGAACCCTAACCCTAACCCTAACCCTAACCCGAACCCTAAACCTAACCATAACCCTAACCCTAACCCTAACCCGAACCCTAACCCTAACACTAACCCGAACCCTAACCCTAACCCGAACCTGAACCCTAACCCTAACACTAAACCGAACCCTAAACCTAACCTGAACCCTAACCCTAACCCTAACCCGAACCCGAACCCTAACCCGAACCCTACACCTAACACTAATCCGAACCCTAACCCTAACCTTAATCCTAACCCTAACCCTAACCCGAACCCTAACGCTAACCCTAAGCCTAACCCTAACCCTAACCCGAAACCTAACCCTAACCCGAACCCTAACCCCTAACCCTAACCCTAACCCTAACCCTAACCCGAACCCTAACCCTAACCATACCTCCTAACCCTAACACTAACCCTAAACCGAACCCTAAACCTAACCCGAAACCTAACCCTAACCCGAACACTAACCCGAACCCAAAACCTAACCTGAACCCGAACCCTAACCCTAACCCTATCCCGAACCCAACCGGAACCCTAACCCTAACCGTAACCCGAACACTAACCCTAACCATAATCCGAACCCTAAACCTAACCCTAACCCCAACACTAACCCGAACCCTAACCCTAACCCGAACCCTAACCCTAACCCTAACCCTAACCCTAACCCGAACCCTAACCCTAACCCTAACCCCTAACCCTAACCCTAACCGTAACCCGAACCCTAACCCGAACCCTAAACCTAACACTAACCCGAACCCGAACCCTAACCCTAACCCTAACCCTAACCCCTAACCCTAACCCTAAACATAACCCTAACCCTAACCCGAACCCTAACCCTAACCGTAACCCTAACCCTAACCCGAACCCAAACCCTAACCCTAACACCTAACCCTAACCCTAACCCTAACGCGAACCCTAACCCTAACCCTAACCCTAACCTGAACCCGAACCCTAACCCGAACCCTACCCCTAACCCTAATCCGAACCCTAACCCTAACCTTAAACCTAACCTTAAACCTATACCGAACCCGAACCCTAAGCCTAACGCTAACCCTAACCCTAACCCTAACACTAAACCGAACCCTAAACCCTAACCCTAACCCTAACCTAACCCTAACCCGAACCCTAACACTAACACTACCTCCTAAACCTAACCCTAACCCTAACCCGAAACCTAACCCTAACCCGAACCCTAACCCTAACCCGAACCCTAACCCGAACCCTGACCCTAACCCGAACCCGAACCCTACCCCTAACCCGAACCCTAACCCTAACCCGAACCCTAACCCTAATACTAACCCTAACCCGAACCCGAACCCTAACCCTAACCCGAACCCGAACCCTAACCCGAACCCAACCCTAACCCTAACACTAACCCTAAACCGAACCCGAACCCTAACCCTAAACCTAACCCTAACACTAACCCTAACCCTAAACCGAAACCTAACCCGAACCCGAACCCTAACCATAATCCTAACCCTAACCCTAACCCGAACCCTAACCCTAACCCGAACCCTAACACTACCCGAACCCTAACCCTAACCCGAACCCGAACGCTAACCCTAACCCTAACCGGAACCCTAACCCTAACCCAAACCCTAACTCTAACCCAAACCCTAAACCTAAACCGAACCCTAACCCGAACCCTAACCCGAACCCTAACCCTAACCCGAACCCTACCCTAACCCTAACCCGAACCCGAACCCTAAACCCTTACCCGAATCCTAAACCTAACCCGAACCCGAACCCTAACCCTAACCCTAACCCGAACCCTAACCCTAACCCGAACCCTGACCTAACCCTAACCCTAACCCGAACCCTAGCCCTAACCCTAACCCGACACCTAACCCGAACCCTAACGCGAACCCTAACCCTAACCCTAACCCTAACCCTAACCCGAACCTTAACCCTAACCCTACCCCGAACCTTAACCCTAACCCTAACCCTAACCCTAAACCTAACCCGAAACCTAACCCTAACCCTAACCCGAACCCGAACCCTAACCCTAACCCTAACCCTAACAAGAACCCGAATCTGAACCCTAAACCTAACCCTAACCCGAACCCTAACCCTAACCCTAACCCTAACCCGAACCCTAAACCTAACCCTAACCCGAACCCCAACCCGAACCCTAACCCTAACCCTAAACCTAACCCTAACCCTAACCCGAACCCTAACCCGAACCCTAACCCGAACCCTAACCCTAACCATAACCCTAAACCTAACCCTAACCCGAACCCTAAACGTAACCATAACCCTAACCCTAACCCTAACCCGAACCCTAACCCTAACCCTAACCCGAACCCTAACCCTAACCATAACCCTAAGCCTAACACGAACCCTAACCCGAACCCGAACCCTAACCCTAACCGGAAACCTAACCCTAACCCTAACCCGAACCCGAACCCTAACCCCTTACCCGAAACCTAACCCTAACCCGAACCCTAACACGAACCCTAACCCTAACCCTAACCCCGAACCGAACCCTAAACCGAACCCGAACCCTAACCCTAAACCGAACCCGAACCTTAACCCTAACCCTAGCCCGAACCCTAACCCTAACCCTAACCCGAACCCGAACCCTAAACCTAACCCTAACCCGACACCTATCCCGAAACCTAACGCGAACCCTAACCCTAAGCCTAACCCGAACCCTAACCCTAACCCGAACCCTAACACTAACCCAAACCCTAACCCTAACCCGAACCCGAACCCTAACACTAACCCTAACCGGAACCATAACCCTAACCCGAACCCTAACCCTAACCCAAACCCTAACCCTAACCCGAACCCTAAACCTAACCCTAACCCGAACTCTAACCCTAACCCGAACCCTAACCCTAACCCTAACCCGAACCCGAAACCTAAGCCTAACCCTAACCCGAACCTGAACCCTAACCCTAACCCGAACCCTAACACTAACCCGAACCCTAACCCTAACCCTAACCCGAACCCGAACCCTAACACTAACCCTAACCAGAACCCTAACCCTAACCCTAACCCGATCCCGAACCCTAACAAACTTACCCGAATCCTAAACCTAACCCGAACCCTAACCTGAACCCTAACCCTAACCCTAACCCTAACCCCGAACCCGAACCCTAACCCTAAACCTAACCCTAAGCCTACCCCGAACCCTAACCCGAACCCGAACCCTAACCCTAACCCGAAACCGAACCCTAACCCTATCCCTAACCCTCACCCGAACCGAACCGTAACCCTAACCCGAACCCTAACCCGAATCCTACCCCTAACCCTAATCCGAACCCTAACCCTAAACCTAACCCTAAACCTAACTCGAACCTTAACCCTAACCCGAACCCTAAACCTAACACTAACCCTAACCCTAACCCGAACCCTAACCCGAACACTAACCCTAACCCTAACCCGAACCCTAACCCTAAAACTAACCCTAACCCTAAACCGAACCCTAACCCTAACCTTAACCGGAACCCTAACCCTAACCCTAACCCGAACCCGAACCCTAACCCCTTACCCGAATCCTAACCCTAACCCGAACCCTATCCCGAACCCTAACCATAACACTAACCCCGAACCCAAACCCTAACCCTAACCCTAACCCGAACCCTAACCCAAACCCTAACCCTAAACTGAACCCTAACCCGAACCCGAACACTAACCCTAACCCTAACCCTAACCCGAACCCTTACCCGAACCCTAACCCTAACCCGAACCCTAACCCGAACCCTAACCCGAACCCTAACCCGAACTCTAACCCTAACCCTACCCGAACCCTAACCGTAACCCTAACCCTAACCCGAACCCTGACCCTAACCCTAACCCTAACGCTAAAACTAACCCGAAACCGAACCCTAACCCTAACCCTAACCGTAACCCGAACCCGAATCCTAACCCTAACCCGAACCCTAACCCTAACCCGAAACCTAACCCAAACTCTAACCCTAACCCGAATCCGAAACCTAAACCTAACCCGAATCCTAACCCTAACCAGAACTCTAACACTAACACTAACGCTAACCCGAACCCGAACCCTAACCCTAACCCTAACCCAAACCCTAACCCTAACCTTAACCGGAACCCTAACCCTAACCTGAACCCGAACCCTAACCCTAACCCTAACCCTAACCCTAACCCTAACCCGAACCCTAAACCTAACCCTAACCTGAACCCTAACCCTAACCCTAATCCTAACCCTAACCCGAACGGTAACCCTAACCCTAACCCCTAACCCTAACCCTAACCCTAACCCTAAGCCGAACCCTAACCCTAACCCTAACCCTAACCCTAACCCTAACCCTAACCCGTACCCGAACCCTAACCCGAACCCTACACCTAACCCTAATCCGAACCCAAACCCTAACCCTAACCCTAACCCTAACCCTAACCCGAACCCTAACCCTAACCGCAACCCTAACCCTAACCCTAACCCTAACCCGAACCCTAACCCGTACCCTAACCCTAACCCTAACCCGAACCCTAACCCTAACCCTAACTCTAACCCGAACCCTAACCCTAAACTTAACCGGAACCCTAACACTAACCCTAACCCAAACCCGAACCATAACCACTTACCCGAATCCTAACCCTAACCCGAACCCTAACCCGAACCCTAACCCTAAACCTAACGCCGAACCCGAACCCTAACCCTAACCCTAACCCGAACACTAACCCGAAACCTAACCCTAACCCGATCCCGAACCCTAAACCTAACCCGAACCCGAACCCTAACCCTAACCCCAACCCAAACCCTAACACTAAACCGAACCCTAACCCTAACGCTAACCCTAACCCGAACCCTAACCCTAACCCTAACCCGACCCCTAACCCGAACCCTAACGCGAACCCTAACCCTAATCCTAACCCGAACCTTAACCCTAACCCTAACCCGAAACCTAACCCTAACATTAACCCTAACCCTAACGCTAAACCGAACCCTAACCCTAACCCTCACCCTGCCCCGAACCCTAACCCTAATCCTAACCCTAAACCGAACCCTAAACCGAACCCTAACCCTAACCCTAACCCGAACCCTAACCCTAACCCTAACCCTACCCGAACCCTAAACCTAACCATAACCCTAACCCTAACCCTAACCCGAACCCTAACCCTAACACTAAACCGAACCCTAACCCTAACCCGAACCTGAACCCTAACCCTAACAGTAAACCGAACCCTAAACCTAACCTGAACCCTAACCCTAACCTTAACCCTAACCCGAACCCGAACCCTAACCCGAACCCTACACCTAACACTAATCCGAACCCTAAACCTAACCTTAATCCTAACCCTAACCCTAAACCGAACCCGAACCCTAACCCTAACCCTAAGCCTAACCCTAACCCTAACCCGAACCCTAACCCTAACCCTAACCCTAAGCCGAACCCTAAACCTAACAATAACCCTAACCCTAACCCTAACCCGAACCCTAACCCTAACACTAACCCGAACCCTAACCCTAACCCGAACCTTAACCCTAACCCTAACCCTAACCCGAACCCTAACCCTAACCCTAACCCTAACAAGAACCCGAATCTGAACCCTAACCCTAACCCGATCCCGAACCCTAACCCTAACCCTAACCCTAACCCGAACCCTAAACCTAACCCTAACCCGAACCCTAACCCGAACCCTAACCCTAACCCTAAACCTAACCCTAATCCTAACCCGAACCCTAACCCGAACCCTAACCCGAACCCTAACCCTAACCATAATCCTAAACCTAACCCTAACCCGAACCCTAACTGTAACCATAACCCTAACCCTAACCCTAACCCGAACCCTAACCCTTACCCTAACCCGAACCCTAACCCTAACCATAACCCTAACCCTAACCCGAACCCTAACCCTAACCCTAACCAGAACCCTAACCCTAACCCTAACCCGAACCCTAACCCTAACCCGAACCCTAACCCTAACCCTAACCCTAAGCCTAACACGAACCCTAACCCGAACCCTAACCCTAACCCTAACCGGAACCCTAACCCTAACCCTAACCCTAACCCGAACCCGAACCCTAACCCCTTACCCGAAACCTAACGCTAACCCGAACCCTAACACGAACCCTAACCCTAACCCTAACCCCGAACCCGAACCCTAACCCGAACCCGAACCCTAACCCTAAACCGAACCCGAACCTTAACCCTAACCCTAGCCCGAACCCTAACCCTAACCCTAACCCGAACCCGAACCCTAAACCTAACCCTAACCCGACACCTATCCCGAAACCTAACGCGAACCCTAACCCTAAGCCTAACCGTAACCCTAACCCTAACCCGAACCCTAACCCTAACCCGAACCCTAACACTAACCCGAACACTAACCCTAACCCGAACCCGAACCCTAACACTAACCCTAACCGGAACCATAACCCTAACCGGAACCCTAACCCTAACCCAAAGCCTAACCCTAACCCGAACCCTAAACCTAACCCTAACCCGAACTCTAACCCTAACCCGAACCCTAACCCTAACCCTAACCCGAACCCGAAACCTAAGCCTAACCCTAACCCGAACCCGAACCCTAACCCTAACCCGAACCCTAACACTAACCCGAACCCTAACCCTAACCCGAACCCGAACCCTAACACTAACCTTAACCAGAACCCTAACCCTAACCCTAACCCGAACCCGAACCCTAACAACCTTACCCGAATCCTAAACCTAACCCGAACCCTAACCCAAACCCTAACCCTAACCCTAACCCTAACCCCGAACCCGAACCCTAACCCTAAACCTAACCCTAAGCCTAACCCGAACCCTAACCCGAACCCGAACCCTAACCCTAACCCGAAACCGAACCCTAAACCTAACCCTAACCCTCACCCAAACCCGAACCGTAACCCTAACCCGAACCCTAACCCGAATCCTACCCCTAACCCTAATCCGAACCCTAACCCTAAACCTAACCCTAACCCTAACTCGAACCTTAACCCTAACCCGAACCCTAACCCTAACACTAACCCTAACCCTAACCCGAAACCTAACCCGAACACTAACCCTAACCCTAACCCTAACCCTAAAACTAACCCTAACCCTAAACCGAACCCTAACCCTAACCTTAACCGGAACCCTAACCCTAACCCTAACCCGAACCTGAACCCTAACCCCTTACCCGAATCCTAACCCTAACCCGAACCCTATCCCGAACCCTAACCATAACCCTAACCCCGACCCGAACCCTAACCCTAACCCTAACCCGAACCCTAACCCGAACCCTAACCCTAACCTGAACCCTAACCCGAACCCGAAACCTAACCCTAACCCTAACCCTAACCCGAACCCTTACCCGAACCCTAACCCTAACCCGAACCCTAACCCGAAACCTAACCCGAACCCTAACCCGAACTCTAACCCTAACCCTACCCGAACCCTAACCGTAACCCTAACCCTAACCCGAACCCTGACCCTAACCCTAACCCTAACCCTAACACTAACCCGAAACCGAACCCTAACCCTAACCCTAACCGTAACCCGAACCCGAATCCTAACCCTAACCCGAACCCTAACCCTAACACTAACCCTAACACTAACCCGAACCCTAACCCTAACCCGAACCCTAACCATAACCCGAAACCTAACCCAAACTCTAACCCTAACCCGAACCCGAAACCTAAACCTAACCCGAACCCTAACCCTAACCAGAACTCTAACACTAACACTAACGCTAACCCGAACCAGAACCCTAACCCTATCCCTAACCCAAACCCTAACCCTAACCTTAACCGGAACCCTAACCCTAACCTGAACCCGAACCCTAACCCTAACCCTAACCCGAACCCTAACGCTAACCCGAACCCTAACTCTAACCCTAACCCGAACTCTAACCCTAACCCTAACCCTAACCCTAACCCTAACCCGAACCCTAAACCTAACCCTAACCCGAACCCTAACCCTAACCCTAATCCTAACCCTAACCCAAACGGTAACCCTAACCCTAACCCCTAAACCTAACCCTAACCCTAACCCTAACCCGAACCCTAACCCTAACCCTAACCCTAACCCTAACCCTAACCCGTACCCGAACCCTAACCCGAACCCTACCCCTAACCCTAATCCGAACCCAAACCCTAACCCTAACCCTAACCCTAACCCGAACCCTAACCCTAACCGCAACCCTAACCCTAACCCTAACCCTAACCCTAACCCGAACCCTAACCCGTACCCTAACCCTAACCCTAACCCGAACACTAACCCTAACCCTAACACGAACCCTAAACCTAACCTTAACCGGAACCCTAACATTAACCCTAACCCAAACCCGAACCATAACCCCTTACCCGAATCCTAACCCTAACCCAAACCCTAACCCGAACCCTAACCCTAAACCTAACGCCGAACCCGAACCCTAACCCTAACACTAACCCGAACACTAACCCGAAACCTAACCCTAACCCGATCCCGAAACCTAAACCTAACCCGAACCCGAACCCTAACCCTAACCCTAACCCGAACCCTAACGCTAACCCGAACCCTAACTCTAACCCTAACCCGAACTCTAACCCTAACCCTAACACTAACCCTAACCCTAACCCGAACCCTAAACCTAACCCTAACCCGAAACCTAACCCTAAACCTTACCCTAAGCCTAACCCGAACCCTAACCCGAACCCGAACCCTAACCCTAACCCGAAACCGAACCCTAAACCTAACCCTAACCCTCACCCAAACCCGAACCGTAACCCTAACCCGAACCCTAACCCGAATCCTACCCCTAACCCTAATCCGAACCCTAACCCTAAACCTAACCCTAACCCTAACTCGAACCTTAACCCTAACCCGAACCCTAACCCTTACACTAACCCTAACCCTAACCCGAACCCTAACCCGAACACTAACCCTAACCCTAACCCTAACACTAAAACTAACCCTAACCCTAAACCGAACCCTAACCCTAACCTTAACCGGAACCCTAACCCTAACCCTAACCCGAACCTGAACCCTAACCCCTTACCCGAATCCTAACCCTAACCCGAACCCTATCCCGAACCCTAACCATAAACCTAACCCCGACCCGAACCCTAACCCTAACCCTAACCCGAACCCTAACCCGAACCCTGACCCTAACCTGAACCCTAACCCGAACCCGAACCCTAACCCTAACCCTAACCCTAACCCGAACCCTTACCCGAACCCTAACCCTAACCCGAACCCTAACCCGAACCCTAACCCGAACCCTAACCCGAACTCTAACCCTAACCCTACCCGAACCCTAACCGTAACCCTAACCCTAACCCGAACCCTGACCCTAACCCTAACCCTAACCCTAACACTAACCCGAAACCGAACCCTAACCCTAACCCTAACCGTAACCCGAACCCGAATCCTAACCCTAACCCGAACCCTAACCCTAACACTAACCCTAACACTAACCCGAACCCTAACCCTAACCCGAACCCTAACCCTAACCCGAAACCTAACCCAAACTCTAACCCTAACCCGAACCCGAAACCTAAACCTAACCCGAACCCTAACCCTAACCAGAACTCTAACACTAACACTAACGCTAACCCGAACCCGAACCCTAACCCTATCCCTAACCCAAACCCTAACCCTAACCTTAACCGGAACCCTAACCCTAACCTGAACCCGAACCCTAACCCTAACCCTAACCCGAACCCTAACGCTAACCCGAACCCTAACTTTAACCCTAACCCGAACTCTAACCCTAACCCTAACACTACCCTAACCCTAACCCGAACCCTAAACCTAACCCTAACCCGAACCCTAACCCTAACCCTAATCCTAACCCTAACCCGAACGGTAACCCTAACCCTAACCCCTAAACCTAACCCTAACCCTAACCCTAACCCGAACCCTAACCCTAACCCTAACCCTAACCCTAACCCGTACCCGAACCCTAACCCGAACCCTACACCTAACCCTAATCCGAACCCAAACCCTAACCCTAACCCTAACCCTAACCCTAAACCGAACCCTAACCCTAACCGCAACCCTAACCCTAACCCTAACCCTAACCCTAACCCGAACCCTAACCCGTACCCTAACCCTAACCCTAACCCGAACACTAACCCTAACCCTAACACGAACCCTAACCCTAACCTTAACCGGAACCCTAACACTAACCCTAACCCAAACCCGAACCATAACCCCTTACCCGAATCCTAACCCTAACCCGAACCCTAACCCGAACCCTAACCCTAAACCTAACGCCGAACCCGAACCCTAACCCTAACACTAACCCGAACACTAACCCGA
>JAVLSZ010000002.1:101770000-101782500 GCA_032313775.1 Urocyon cinereoargenteus
TAACCCGAACCCTAACCCGAACACTAACCCTAACCCTAACCCGAACCCTAACCCTAAAACTAACCCTAACCCTAAACCGAACACTAACCCTAACCTTAACCGGAACCCTAACCCTAACCCTAACCCGAACCCGAACCCTAACCCCTTACCCGAATCCTAACCCTAACCCGAACCCTATCCCGAACCCTAACCATAACCCTAACCCCGAACCCGAACCCTAACCCTAACCCTAACCCGAACCCTAACCCGAACCCTAACCCTAACCTGAACCCTAACCCGAACCCGAACCCTAACCCTAACCCTAACCCGAACCCTTACCCGAACCCTAACCCTAACCCGAACCCTAACCCGAACCCTAACCCGAACCCTAACCCGAACCCTAACCCTAACCCTACCCGAACCCTAACCGTAACCCTAACCCTAACCCGAACCCTGACCCTAACCCTAACCCTAACCCTAACACTAACCCGAAACCGAACCCTAACCCTAACCCTAACCGTAACCCGAACCCGAATCCTAACCCTAACCCGAACCCTAACCCTAACACTAACCCTAACACTAACCCGAACCCTAACCCTAACCCGAACCCTAACCCTAACTCGAAACCTAACCCAAACTCTAACCCTAACCCGAACCCGAAACCTAAACCTAACCCGAACCCTAACCCTAACCAGAACTCTAACACTAACACTAACGCTAACCCGAACCCGAACCCTAACCCTAACCCTAACCCAAACCCTAACCCTAACCTTAACCGGAACCCTAACCCTAACCTGAACCCGAACCCTAACCCTAACCCTAACCCGAACCCTAACGCTAACCCGAACCCTAACTCTAACCCTAACCCGAACTCTAACCCTAACCCTAACCCTAAACCTAACCCTAACCCGAACCCTAAACCTAACCCTAAACCGAAACCTACCCCTAACCCTAATCCTAACCCTAACCCGAACGGTAACCCTAACCCTAACCCCTAAACCTAACCCTAACCCTAACCCTAACCCGAACCCTAACCCTAACCCTAACCCTAACCCTAACCCTAACCCGTACCCGAACCCTAACCCGAACCCTACACATAACCCTAATCCGAACCCAAACCCTAACCCTAACCCTAACCCTAACCCTAACCCGAACCCTAACCCTAACCGCAACCCTAACCCTAACCCTAACCCTAACGCTAACCCGAACCCTAACCCGTACCCTAACCCGAACCCTAACCCTAACCCTAACCCTAACCCGAACCCTAACCCTAACCTTAACCGGAACCCTAACACTAACCCTAACCCAAACCCGAACCACAACCCCTTACCCGAATCCTAACCCTAACCCGAACCCTAACCCGAACCCTAACCCTAAACCTAACGCCGAACCCGAACCCTAACCCTAACCCTAACCCGAACACTAACCCGAAACCTAACCCTAACCCGATCCCGAACCCTAAACCTAACCCGAACCCGAACCCTAACCCTAACCCTAACGCAAACCCTAACACTAAACCGAACCCTAACCCTAACCCTAACCCTAACCCGAACCCTAACCCTAACCCTAACCCGACCCCTAACCCGAACCCTAACGCGAACCCTAACCCTAATCCTAACCCGAACCTTAACCCTAACCCTAACACGAAACCTAACCCTAACATTAACCCTAAACCTAACGCTAAACCGAACCCTAAACCTAACCCTCACCCTGCCCCGAACCCTAACCCGAACCCTAACCCTAACCCTAACCCTAACCCGAACCCTAAACCTAACACTAACCCTAACCCTAACCCTAACCCGAACCCTAACCCTAACACTAAACCGAACCCTAACCCTAACCCGAACCTGAACCCTAACCCTAACACTAAACCGAACCCTAAACCTAACCTGAACCCTAACGCTAACCATAACCCTAACCCGAACCCGAACCCTAACCCGAACCCTACACCTAACACTAATCCGAACCCTAAACCTAACCTTAATCCTAACCCTAACCCTAAACCGAACCCGAACCCTAACCCTAACCCTAAGCCTAACCCTAACCCTAACCCGAACCCTAACCCTAACCCTAACCCTAACCCTAACCCGAACCCTAAACCTAACCATAACCCTAACCCTAACCCTAACCCGAACCCTAACCCTAACACTAACCCGAACCCTAACCCTAACCCGAACCTTAACCCTAACCCTAACCCGAACCTTAACCCTAACCCTAACCCTATCCCTAAACCTAACCCTAACACGAACCCTAAACCTAACCCTAACCCTAACCCTAACCCGAACCCTAACCCTAACCTAACCCAAACCCGAACCCTAAACTGAACACTAACCCTAACCCTAACCCGAACCCTAACCCTAAACCTAACCCTAACTCGAACCCTAACCCTAACCCTACCCCTCACCCTAACCCGAAACGAACCCTAACCCGAACCCTACCCCTAACCTTAATCCGACCCCTAACCCTAACCCTAAACCTAACCCTAACCCGAAACCGAACCCTAACACTAAACCAAACTCTAACACTAACACTAACGCTAACCCGAACCCGAACCCTAACCCTAACACTAACCGTAAACCGAACCTGAAGCCTAACCCTAACCCTAACACTAACACTAACCCTAAACCTAACCCGAACCCTAAACCGAAACCGAACCCTAACCCTAACCCGAACCCTAACCCTAACCCGAACCCTAACCCTAACCCGAACCCTAAACCTAACCCGAACCCGAACCCTAACCCTAACCCTAACCGGAACCCTAACCCTAACCCGAACCCTAACCCTAACCATAACCCTAACCCTAACCTTAACCGGAACCCTAACCATAACCCTAACCCAAAACCAAACCCTAACCGTAACCCTAACCCTAAACCAAACCCTAACCCTAACACCAACCCTACCCTTAACCTAACCCGAACCCTAACCCTAACCCGAAACCTAACCCTAACCCTAACCCGAACCCGAACCCTAAACCTAACCCTAACCCGACACCTATCCCGAACCCTAACGCGAACCCTAACCCTAAGCCTAACCCTAACCCTAACCCTAACCCTACCACTGACCCTAACCCTAACCCGAACCCTAACCCGAACACGAACCCTAACCCTAAGCCTAACCCTAAACCTAACCCTAAACCGACCCCTAACCCGAACCCTAACGCAAACACTAAACCTAACCCTAACCCTAACCCTAACCCGAAACCTAACCAAAACACTAACCCTAACCCTAACCATAAACCGAACCCTAACCCTAAACCTAAACCTAACCCTACCCCTAACCCTACCCCTAACCCTAACCCGAACCCTAACCCGAACCCTAATCCTATCCCAAACCCGAACCATAACCCTAAACCTAACCCTAACCCGAACCCTAACCCTAACCATAACCCTAACCCTAACCTTAACCGGAACCCTAAACATAACCCTAACCCGAACCCAAACCCTAACCGTAAACCTAACCCTAACCCGAACCCTACCCCTAACCCCTAACCCTAAACCTAACCCTACCCCGAACCCTAACCCTAAACCTAACCCGAACCCGAACCCGAACCTAACCCGAAACCTACCCCTAACCCTAATCCGAACCCTAACCCTAACCTTAACCCTAACCCTAAACCTAACCCGAACCCAAACCCTAACCCTAACCCTAACCCTAACCCTAACCCTAACCCTAACCCGAACCCTAACCCCTAACCCTAACCCGAACCCTAACCCTAACCCTACCTCCTAAAACTAACCCTAACCCTAACCCGAACCCTAATCATAACCCGAACCCTTACCCTAACCGGAAACTTAACCCGAACCCTAACCCTAACCCGAACCCGAACCCTACCCCTAACCGAAACCTAAACCAAACCCGAACCCTAACACTAACACTAACCCTAAACCGAACCCGAACCCTAACCCTAAACCGAACCCGAACCCTAACCTGAACCCGAACCCTAACCCTAACACTAACCGTAAACCGAACCCGAACCCTAACCCTAACCCTAACACTAACACTAACCCTAAACCTAACCCGAACCCTAACCCGAAACCGAAACCTAACCCTAACCCTAACCTTAACCCTAACTCGAACCCTTACCCTAACCCGAACCCTAACACTAACCCGAACCATAAACCTAACCCGAACCCGAACCCTAACCCTAACCCTATCCGGAACCCTAACCCTAACCCGAACCCTAACCCTAACCCAAACCCTAACCCTAACACCAACCCTACCCTTAACCTAACCCGAACCCTAACCCTAACCCGAAACCTAACCCTAACCCTAACCCGAACCCGAACCCTAACCCTAACCCTAACCCTAACCCGAACTCTTACCCGAACCCTAACCCTAACCCGAACCCTAACCCGAACCCTAACCCGAACCCTAACCCGAACCCTAACCCTAACCCTAACCCGAACCCTAACCGGAACCCTAACCCTAACCCGATCCCTGACCCTAACCCTAACCCTAACCCTAACACTAACCCGAAACCGAACCCTAACCCTAACCCTAAACGTAACCCGAACCCGAATCCTAACCCTAACCCGAACCCTAACCCTAACACTAACCCTAACACTAACCCGAACCCTGACCCTAACCCAACCCTAACCCTAACCCGAAACCTAACCCAAACTCTAACCCTAACCCGAACCCGAAACCTAAACCTAACCCGAACCCTAACCCTAACCAGAACTCTAACACTAACACTAACGCTAACCCGAACCCGAACACTAACCCTAACCCTAACCCAAACCCTAACCCTAACCTTAACCGGAACCCTAACCCTAAACTGAACCCGAACGCTAACCCTAACCCTAACCCGAACCCTAACGCTAATCCGAACCGTAACTCTAACCTTAACCCGAACCCTAACCCTAACCCTAACCCTAAACCTAACCCTAACCCGAACCCTAAACCTAACCCTAGCCCGAACCCTAACCCTAAACCTAATCCTAACCCTAACCCGAACGGTAACCCTAACCCTAACACCTAACCCTAACCCTAACCCTATCCCGAACCCTAACCCTAACCCTAACCCGACCCCTAAACCGAACCCTAACGCGAACCCTAACCCTAACCCTAACCCTAATCCTAACCCGAACCTTAACCCTAACCCTAACCCGAAAACTAACCCTAAACTTAACCCTACCCCTAACGCTAAACCGAACCCTAACCCTAACCCTCACCCTGCCCCGAACCCTAACCCTAATCCTAACCCTAACCCGAACCCTAAACCGAACCCTAACACTAACCCTAACCCGAACCCTAACCCTAACCCTAACCCTAACCCGAACGCTAAACCTAACCATAACCCTAACCCTAACCCTAACCCGAACCCTAACCCTAACACTAACCCGAACCCTAACCCTAACCCGAACCTGAACCCTAACCCTAACACTAAACCGAACCCTAAACCTAACCTGAACCCTAACCCTAACCCTAACCCGAACCCGAACCCTAACCCGAACCCTACACCTAACACTAATCCGAACCCTAACCCTAACCTTAATCCTAACCCTAACCCTAACCCGAACCCTAACCCTAACCCTAAGCCTAACCCTAACCCTAAGCCGAAACCTAACCCTAACCCGAACCCTAACCCCTAACCCTAACCCTAACCCTAACCCTAACCCGAACCCTAACCCTAACCATACCTCCTAACCCTAACACTAACCCTAAACCGAACCCTAAACCTAACCCGAAAGCTAACCCTAACCCGAACACTAACCCGAACCCAAACCCTAACCTGAACCCGAACCCTAACCCTAACCCTATCCCGAACCCAACCGGAACCCTAACCCTAACCGTAACCCGAACACTAACCCTAACCATAATCCGAACCCTAAACCTAACCCTAACCCCAACACTAACCCGAACCCTAACCCTAATCCGAACCCTAACCCTAACCCTAACCCTAACCCTAACCCGAACCCTAACCCTAACCCTAACCCCTAACCCTAACCCTAACCGTAACCCGAACCCTAACCCGAAACCTAAACCTAACACTAACCCGAACCCGAACCCTAACCCTAACCCTAACCCTAACCCCTAACCCTAACCCTAAACATAACCCTAACCCTAACCCGAACCCTAACCCTAACCGTAACCCTAACCCTAACCCGAACCCAAACCATAACCCTAACACCTAACCCTAACCCTAACCCTAACTCGAACCCTAACCCTAACCCTAACCCTAACCTGAACCCGAACCCTAACCCGAACCCTACCCCTAACCCTAATCCGAACCCTAACCCTAACCTTAACCCTAACCTTAAACCTATACCGAACCCGAACCCTAAGCCTAACCCTAACCCTAACCCTAACCCTAACACTAAACCGAACCCTAAACCCTAACCCTAACCCTAACCTAACCCTAACCCGCACCCTAACACTAACACTACCTCCTAAACCTAACCCTAACCCTAACCCGAACCCTAACCCTAACCCGAACCCTAACCCTAACCCGAACCCTAACCCGAACCCTGACCCTAACCCGAACCCGAACCCTACCCCTAACCCGAACCCTAACCCTAACCCGAACCCTAACCCTAATACTAACCCTAACCAGAACCCGAACCCTAACCCTAACCCGAACCCGAACCCTAACCCGAACCCAACCCTAACCCTAACACTAACCCTAAACCGAACCCGAACCCTAACCCTAAACCTAACCCTAACATTAACCCTAACCCTAACCCGAAACCTAACCCGAACCCGAACCCTAAAACTAATCCTAACCCTAACCCTAACCCGAACCCTAACCCTAACCCGAACCCTAACACTACCCGAACCCTAACCCTAACCCGAACCCGAACGCTAACCCTAACCCTAACCGGAACCCTAACCCTAACCCGAACCCTAACTCTAACCCAAACCCTAAACCTAAACCGAACCCTAACCCGAACCCTAACCCGAACCCTAACCCTAACCCGAACCCTACCCTAACCCTAACCCGAACCCGAACCCTAACCCCTTACCCGAATCCTAAACCTAACCCGAACCCGAACCCTAACCCTAACCCTAACCCGAACCCTAACCCTAACCCGAACCCTGACCTAACCCTAACCCTAACCCGAACCCTAGCCCTAACCCTAACCCGACACCTAACCCGAACCCTAACGCGAACCCTAACCCTAACCCTAACCCTAACCCTAACCCGAACCTTAACCCTAACCCTACCCCGAACCTTAACCCTAACCCTAACCCTAACCCTAAACCTAACCCGAAACCTAACCCTAACCCTAACCCGAACCCGAACCCTAACCCTAACCCTAACCCTAACAAGAACCCGAATCTGAACCCTAACCCTAACCCGAACCCTAACCCTAACCCTAACCCTAACCCGAACCCTAAACCTAACCCTAACCCGAACCCTAACCCGAACCCTAACCCTAACCCTAAACCTAACCCTAACCCTAACCCTAACCCGAACCCTAAACCTAACCCTAACCCGAACCCTAACCCGAACCCTAACCCTAACCCTAAACCTAACCCTAACCCTAACCCGAAACCTAACCCGAACCCTAACCCGAACCCTAACCCTAACCATAACCCTAAACCTAACCCTAACCAGAACCCTAACCGTAACCATAACCCTAACCCTAACCCTAACCCGAACCCTAACCCTAACCCTAACCCGAACCCTAACCCTAACCATAACCCTAACCCTAACCCGAACCCTAACCCGAACCCTAACCCGAACCCTAACCCTAACCCTAACCCGAACCCTAACCCTAACCCGAACCCTGACCTAACCCTAACCCTAACCCGAACCCTAGCCCTAACCCTAACCCGACACCTAACCCGAACCCTAACGCGAACCCTAACCTTAACCCTAACCCTAACCCTAACCCGAACCTTAACCCTAACCATACCCCGAACCTTAACCCTAACCCTAACCCTAACCCTAAACCTAACCCGAAACCTAATCCTAACCCTAACCCGAACCCGAACCCTAACCCTAACCCTAACCCTAACAAGAACCCGAATCTGAACCCTAACCCTAACCCTAACCCGAACCCTAACCCTAACCCTAACCCTAACCCGAACCCTAAACCTAACCCTAACCCGAACCCTAACCCGAACCCTAACCCTAACCCTAAACCTAACCCTAACCCTAACCCGAACCCTAACCCGAACCCTAACCCGAACCCTAACCCTAACCATAACCCTAAACCTAACCCTAACCCGAACCCTAACCGTAACCATAACCCTAACCCTAACCCTAACCCGAACCCTAACCCTAACCCTAACCCGAACCCTAACCCTAACCATAACCCTAACCCTAACCCGAACCCTAACCCGAACCCTAACCCGAACCCTAACCCTAACCCTAACCCGAACCCTAACCCTAACCCGAACCCTAACCCTAACCCTAACCCGAAGCCTAACACGAACCCTAACCCGAACCCGAACCCTAACCCTAACCGGAACCCTAACCCTAACCCTAACCCGAACCCGAACCCTAACCCCTTACCCGAAACCTAACCCTAACCCGAACCCTAACACGAACCCTAACCCTAACCCTAACCCCGAACCGAACCCTAACCCGAACCCGAACCCTAACCCTAAACCGAACCCGAACCTTAACCCTAACCCTAGCCCGAACCCTAACCCTAACCCTAACCCGAACCCGAACCCTAAACCTAACCCTAACCCGACACCTATCCCGAAACCTAACGCGAACCCTAAACCTAAGCCTAACCCTAACCCTAACCCTAACCCGAACCCTAACCCTAACCCGAACCCTAACCCTAACCCAAACCCTAACCCTAACCCGAACCCTAACCCTAACCCTAACCCCTAACCCTAACCCTAACCGTAACCCGAACCCTAACCCGAAACCTAAACCTAACACTAACCCGAACCCGAACCCTAACCCTAACCCTAACCCTAACCCCTAACCCTAACCCTAAACATAACCCTAACCCTAACCCGAACCCTAACCCTAACCGTAACCCTAACCCTAACCCGAACCCAAACCATAACCCTAACACCTAACCCTAACCCTAACCCTAACTCGAACCCTAACCCTAACCCTAACCCTAACCTGAACCCGAACCCTAACCCGAACCCTACCCCTAACCCTAATCCGAACCCTAACCCTAACCTTAACCCTAACCTTAAACCTATACCGAACCCGAACCCTAAGCCTAACCCTAACCCTAACCCTAACCCTAACACTAAACCGAACCCTAAACCCTAACCCTAACCCTAACCTAACCCTAACCCGCACCCTAACACTAACACTACCTCCTAAACCTAACCCTAACCCTAACCCGAACCCTAACCCTAACCCGAACCCTAACCCTAACCCGAACCCTAACCCGAACCCTGACCCTAACCCGAACCCGAACCCTACCCCTAACCCGAACCCTAACCCTAACCCGAACCCTAACCCTAATACTAACCCTAACCAGAACCCGAACCCTAACCCTAACCCGAACCCGAACCCTAACCCGAACCCAACCCTAACCCTAACACTAACCCTAAACCGAACCCGAACCCTAACCCTAAACCTAACCCTAACATTAACCCTAACCCTAACCCGAAACCTAACCCGAACCCGAACCCTAAAACTAATCCTAACCCTAACCCTAACCCGAACCCTAACCCTAACCCGAACCCTAACACTACCCGAACCCTAACCCTAACCCGAACCCGAACGCTAACCCTAACCCTAACCGGAACCCTAACCCTAACCCGAACCCTAACTCTAACCCAAACCCTAAACCTAAACCGAACCCTAACCCGAACCCTAACCCGAACCCTAACCCTAACCCGAACCCTACCCTAACCCTAACCCGAACCCGAACCCTAACCCCTTACCCGAATCCTAAACCTAACCCGAACCCGAACCCTAACCCTAACCCTAACCCGAACCCTAACCCTAACCCGAACCCTGACCTAACCCTAACCCTAACCCGAACCCTAGCCCTAACCCTAACCCGACACCTAACCCGAACCCTAACGCGAACCCTAACCCTAACCCTAACCCTAACCCTAACCCGAACCTTAACCCTAACCCTACCCCGAACCTTAACCCTAACCCTAACCCTAACCCTAAACCTAACCCGAAACCTAACCCTAACCCTAACCCGAACCCGAACCCTAACCCTAACCCTAACCCTAACAAGAACCCGAATCTGAACCCTAACCCTAACCCGAACCCTAACCCTAACCCTAACCCTAACCCGAACCCTAAACCTAACCCTAACCCGAACCCTAACCCGAACCCTAACCCTAACCCTAAACCTAACCCTAACCCTAACCCTAACCCGAACCCTAAACCTAACCCTAACCCGAACCCTAACCCGAACCCTAACCCTAACCCTAAACCTAACCCTAACCCTAACCCGAAACCTAACCCGAACCCTAACCCGAACCCTAACCCTAACCATAACCCTAAACCTAACCCTAACCAGAACCCTAACCGTAACCATAACCCTAACCCTAACCCTAACCCGAACCCTAACCCTAACCCTAACCCGAACCCTAACCCTAACCATAACCCTAACCCTAACCCGAACCCTAACCCGAACCCTAACCCGAACCCTAACCCTAACCCTAACCCGAACCCTAACCCTAACCCGAACCCTGACCTAACCCTAACCCTAACCCGAACCCTAGCCCTAACCCTAACCCGACACCTAACCCGAACCCTAACGCGAACCCTAACCTTAACCCTAACCCTAACCCTAACCCGAACCTTAACCCTAACCATACCCCGAACCTTAACCCTAACCCTAACCCTAACCCTAAACCTAACCCGAAACCTAATCCTAACCCTAACCCGAACCCGAACCCTAACCCTAACCCTAACCCTAACAAGAACCCGAATCTGAACCCTAACCCTAACCCTAACCCGAACCCTAACCCTAACCCTAACCCTAACCCGAACCCTAAACCTAACCCTAACCCGAACCCTAACCCGAACCCTAACCCTAACCCTAAACCTAACCCTAACCCTAACCCGAACCCTAACCCGAACCCTAACCCGAACCCTAACCCTAACCATAACCCTAAACCTAACCCTAACCCGAACCCTAACCGTAACCATAACCCTAACCCTAACCCTAACCCGAACCCTAACCCTAACCCTAACCCGAACCCTAACCCTAACCATAACCCTAACCCTAACCCGAACCCTAACCCGAACCCTAACCCGAACCCTAACCCTAACCCTAACCCGAACCCTAACCCTAACCCGAACCCTAACCCTAACCCTAACCCTAAGCCTAACACGAACCCTAACCCGAACCCGAACCCTAACCCTAACCGGAACCCTAACCCTAACCCTAACCCGAACCCGAACCCTAACCCCTTACCCGAAACCTAACCCTAACCCGAACCCTAACACGAACCCTAACCCTAACCCTAACCCCGAACCGAACCCTAACCCGAACCCGAACCCTAACCCTAAACCGAACCCGAACCTTAACCCTAACCCTAGCCCGAACCCTAACCCTAACCCTAACCCGAACCCGAACCCTAAACCTAACCCTAACCCGACACCTATCCCGAAACCTAACGCGAACCCTAAACCTAAGCCTAACCCTAACCCTAACCCTAACCCGAACCCTAACCCTAACCCGAACCCTAACCCTAACCCAAACCCTAACCCTAACCCGAACCCTAAACCTAACCCTAACCCGAACTCTAACCCTAACCCGAACCCTAACCCTAACCCTAACCCGAACCCGAAACCTAAGCCTAACCCTAACCCGAAACTGAACCCTAACCCTAACCCGAACCCTAACACTAACCCGAACCCTAACCCTAACCCGAACCCGAACCCTAACACTAACCCTAACCAGAACCCTAACCCTAACCCTAACCCGAACCCGAACCCTAACAACCTTACCCGAATCCTAAACCTAACCCGAACCCTAACCCGAACCCTAACCCTAACACTAACCCTAACCCCGAACCCGAACCCTAACCCTAAACCTAACCCTAAGCCTAACCCGAACCCTAACCCGAACCCGAACCCTAACCCTAACCCGAAACCGAACCCTAACCCTAACCCTAACCCTCACCCGAACCCGAACCGTAACCCTAACCCGAACCCTAACCCGAATCCTACCCCTAACCCTAATCCGAACCCTAACCCTAAACCTAACCCTAAACCTAACTCGAACCTTAACCCTAACCCGAACCCTAACCCTAACACTAACCCTAACCCTAACCCGAACCCTAACCCGAACACTAACCCTAACCCTAACCCGAACCCTAACCCTAAAACTAACCCTAACCCTAAACCGAACCCTATCCCTAACCTTAACCGGAACCCTAACCCTAACCCTAACCCGAACCCGAACCCTAACCCCTTACCCGAATCCTAACCCTAACCCGAACCCTATCCCGAACCCTAACCATAACACTAACCCCGAACCCGAACCCTAACCCTAACCCTAACCCGAACCCTAACCCGAACCCTAACCCTAAGCTGAACCCTAACCCGAACCCGAACACTAACCCTAACCCTAACCCTAACCCGAACCCTTACCCGAACCCTAACCCTAACCCGAACC
>JAVLSZ010000002.1:101785000-101792500 GCA_032313775.1 Urocyon cinereoargenteus
CCCTAACCCTAACCCTAACCCTAACCCGTACCCGAACCCTAACCCGAACCCTACACCTAACCCTAATCCGAACCCAAACCCTAACCCTAACCCTAACCCTAACCCGAACCCTAACCCTAACCGCAACCCTAACCCTAACCCTAACCCTAACCCGAACCCTAACCCGTACCCTAACCCTAACCCTAACCCGAACCCTAACCCTAACCCTAACTCTAACCCGAACCCTAACCCTAACCTTAACCGGAACCCTAACACTAACCCTAACCCAAACCCGAACCATAACCCCTTACCCGAATCCTAACCCTAACCCGAACCCTAACCCGAACCCTAACCCTAAACCTAACGCCGAACCCGAACCCTAACCCTAACCCTAACCCGAACACTAACCCGAAACCTAACCCTAACCCGATCCCGAACCCTAAACCTAACCCGAACCCGAACCCTAACCCTAACCCTAACCCAAACCCTAACACTAAACCGAACCCTAACCCTAACGCTAACCCTAACACGAACCCTAACCCTAACCCTAACCCGACCCCTAACCCGAACCCTAACGCGAACCCTAACCCTAATCCACCCGAACCTTAACCCTAACCCTAACCCGAAACCTAACCCTAACATTAACCCTAACCCTAACGCTAAACCGAACCCTAACCCTAACCCTCACCCTGCCCCGAACCCTAACCCTAATCCTAACCCTAACCCGAACCCTAAACCGAACCCTAACCCTAACCCTAACCCGAACCCTAACCCTAACCCTAACCCTAACCCGAACCCTAAACCTAACCATAACCCTAACCCGAACCCTAACCCTAACACTAAACCGAACCCTAACCCTAACCCGAACCTGAACCCTAACCCTAACACTAAACCGAACCCTAAACCTAACCTGAACCCTAACCCTAACCATAACCATAATCCGAACCCGAACCCTAACCCGAACACTACACCTAACACTAATCCGAACCCTAAACCTAACCTTAATCCTAACCCTAACCCTAAACCGAACCCGAACCCTAACCCTAACCCTAAGCCTCACCCTAACCATAACCCGAACCCTAACCCTAACCCTAACCCTAACCCTAAGCCGAACCCTAAACCTAACCATAACCCTAACCCTAACCCTAACCCGAACCCTAACCCTAACACTAACCCGAACCCTAACCCTAACCCGAACCTTAACCCTAACCCTAACACTAACCCTAAACCTAACCCTAACACGAACCCTAAACCTAACCCTAACCCTAACCCTAACCCGAACCCTAACCCTAACCTAACCCAAACCCGAACCCTAACTGAACACTAACCCTAAACCTAACCCGAACCCTAACCCTAAACCTAACCCTAACTCGAACCCTAACCCTAATCCTAAACCTAACCCTAACCCTAACCCAAACCCTAACCCTAACCCTAACCCGAACCCTAAAACTAAACCTAACCCTAACCCTAACCCGAACGTTAACACTAAACCTAACCCCTAACCCTAAACCTAAACCTAACCCTAACCCGAACCCTAACCCTAACCCTACCCCTAACCCTAACCCGAACCCGAACCCTAACCCGAACCCTACCCCTAACCTTAATCCGAACCCTAACCCTAACCCTAAACCTAACCCTAACCCGAAACCGAACCCTAACCCTAACCCAAACTCTAACACTAACACTAACGCTAACCCGAACCCGAACCCTAACCCTAACCCTAACCCGAACCCTAACCCTAACCTTAACCGGAACCCTAACCCTAACCTGAACCCGAATCCTAACCCTAACCCTAACCCGAAACCTAACGCTAACCCGAACCCTAACCCTAACCCTAACCCGAACCCTAACCCTAACCCGAAACCTAACCCAAACTCTAACCCTAACCCGATTCCGAAACCTAAACCTAACCCGAATCCTAACCCTAACCAGAACTCTAACACTAACACTAACGCTAACCCGAACCCGAACCCTAACCCTAACCCTAACCCAAACCCTAACCCTAACCTTAACCGGAACCCTAACCCTAACCTGAACCCGAACCCTAACCCTAACCCTAACCCGAACCCTAATGCTAACCCGAACCCTAACTCTAACCCTAACCCGAACTCTAACCCTAACCCTAACCCTAACCCTAACCCTAACCCTAACCCGAACCCTAAACCTAACGCTAACCTGAACCCTAACCCTAACCCTAATCCTAACCCTAAACCGAACGGTAACCTTAACCCTAACCCCTAAACCTAACCCTAACCCTAACCCGTACCCGAACCCTAACCCGAACCCTACACCTAACCCTAATCCGAACCCAAACCCTAACCCTAACCCTAACCCTAACCCTAACCCGAACCCTAACCCTAACCGCAACCCTAACCCTAACCCTAACCCTAACCCGAACCCTAACCCGTACCCTAACCCTAACCCTAACCCGAACACTAACCCTAACCCTAACTCTAACCCGAACCCTAACCCTAACCTTAACCGGAACCCTAACACTAACCCTAACCCAAACCCGAACCATAACCCCTTACCCGAATCCTAACCCTAACCCGAACCCTAACCCGAACCCTAACCCTAAACCTAACGCCGAACCCGAACCCTAAACCTAACCCTAACCCGAACACTAACCCGAAATCTAACCCTAACACGATCCCGAACCCTAAACCTAACCCGAACCCGAACCCTAACCCTAACCCTAACCCAAACCCTAACACTAAACCGAACCCTAACCCTAACCCTAACCCTAACCCGAACCCTAACCCTAACCCTAACCCGACCCCTAACCCGAACCCTAACGCGAACCCTAACCCTAATCCTAACCCGAACCTTAACCCTAACCCTAACCCGAAAGCTAACCCTAACATTAACCCTAACCCTAACGCTAAACCGAAACCTAACCCTAACCCTCACCCTGCCCCGAACCCTAACCCTAATCCTAACCCTAACCCGAACCCTAAACCGAACCCTAACCCTAACCCTAACCCGAAACCTAACCCTAACCCTAACCCTAACCCGAACCCTAAACCTAACCATAACCCTAACCCTAACCCTAAACCGAACCCTAACCCTAACACTAAACCGAACCCTAACCCTAACCCGAACCTGAACCCTAACCCTAACACTAAACCGAACCCTAAACCTAACCTGAACCCTAACCCTAACCATAACCCTAACCCGAACCCGAACCCTAACCCGAACCCTACACCTAACACTAATCCGAACCCTAAACCTAACCTTAATCCTAACCCTAACCCTAAACCGAACCCGAACCCTAACCCTAACCCTAAGCCTAACCCTAACCCTAACCCGAACCCTAACCCTAACCCTAACCCTAACCCTAAGCCGAACCCTAAACCTAACCATAACCCTAACCCTAACCCTAACCCGAACCCTAACCCTAACACTAACCCGAACCCTAACCCTAACCCGAACCTTAACCCTAACCCTAACCCGAACCTTAACCCTAACCCTAACACTAACCCTAAACCTAACCCTAACACGAACCCTAAACCTAACCCTAACCCTAACCCTAACCCGAACCCTAACCCTAACCTAACCCAAACCCGAACCCTAAACTGAACACTAACCCTAAACCTAACCCGAACCCTAACCCTAAACCTAACCCTAACTCGAACCCTAACCCTAATCCTAAACCTAACCCTAACCCTAACCCGAACCCTAACCCTAACCCTAACCCGAACCCTAAAACTAACCCTAACCCTAACCCTAACCCGAACGTTAACACTAAACCTAACCCCTAACCCTAAACCTAAACCTAACCCTAACCCGAACCCTAACCCTAACCCTACCCCTAACCCTAACCCGAACCCGAACCCTAACCCGAACCCTACCCCTAACCTTAATCCGAACCCTAACCCTAACCCTAAACCTAACCCTAACCCGAACCCGAACCCTAACCCTAACCCAAACTCTAACACTAACACTAACGCTAACCCGAACCCGAATCCTAACCCTAACCCTAACCCGAACCCTAACCCTAACCTTAACCGGAACCCTAACCCTAACCTGAAACCGAATCCTAACCCTAACCCTAACCCGAAACCTAACGCTAACCCGAACCCTAAACCTAACCCTAACCCGAACCCTAACCCTAACCCTAAACCTAAACCTAACCCGAACGGTAACCCTAACCCTAACCCCTAAACCTAACCCCAACCCTAACCCTAACCCGAACCCTAAACCTAACCCTAACCCTAACCCGAACCCAACCCGAACCCTAACCCTAACCGTAACCCGAACACTAACCCTAACCCTAACCCTAACCCGAACGCTAAACCTAACCCTAACCCTAACACAAACCCGAACCCTAACCCTAACCCTAACCCGAACCCTAACCCTAACCCTAACCCGAACCCGAACCCTAACCCTAACCCTAAAACCTAATCCTAACCCTGACCGTAACCCGAACCCTACCCCTAACCCTAAACCTAACACTAACCCGAACCCGAACCCTAACCCGTACCCTACCCCTAACCCTAATCCGAAACCTAACCCTAACCCTAACCCTAACCCTAAACCGAACCCGAACCCTAACCCTAACCCTAACCCGAACCCTAACCCTAACCCGAACCCTAACCCTATCCCGAACCCTAACCCGAAACCAAACCCTAACCCTAACCCTAACCGTAACCCGAACCCGAACCCTAACCCTAACCCGAACCCTAAACCTAACACTAATCCTAACCCTAACCCGAACCCTAACCCTAACGCGAACCCTAACCCTAACCTGAAACCTAACCCAAACTCTAACCCTAACCCCAACCTTAACCCTAACCCTAACCCGAACCTTAACCCTAACCCTAACCCTAACCCGAACCCTAACCTGAACCCTAACCTTCACCCTAACCCGAACCCTAACCCTAAACCTAACCCTAACCCGAACCCTAACCCTAATCCTAACCCTAACCTAACCCTAACCCGAACCCTAACCCTAACCCGAACCCGAACCCTAACCCTAACCCTAACCCTAACTCTAACCCTAACCTGAACCCTAACGCTAATCCTAACCCGAACCCTAACCCTAAACCTAACCCTAACCCGAACACTAACCCGAACGGTAACACTAACCCTAACCCCTAACCCTAACCCTAAACCTAACCCTAACCCGAACCCTAACCCTAACCCTATCCCTAACCCTAACCTGAACCCGAAACCTAACCCGAACCCTACCCCTAACCCTAATCCGAACCCTAACCCTAACCCTACCCTAACCCGAAACCGAACCCTAAACCTAACCCGAAAAATAACCCTTACCCTAACCCTAACCCTAACCCGAACCCTAACCCGAAACCTAAGCCTAACCCTAACCCGAACCCGAACCCTAACCCTAACCCGAACCCTAACACTAACCCGAACCCTAACCCTAACCCGAACACGAACCCTAACACTAACCCTAACCAGAACCCTAACCCTAACCCTAACCCGAACCCGAAACCTAACAACCTTACCCGAATCCTTAACCTAACCCGAACCCTAACCCGAACCCTAACCCTAACCCTAACCCTAACCCCGAACCCGAACCCTAACCCTAAACCTAACCCTAAGCCTTACCCGAACCCTAACCCGAACCCGAACCCTAACCCTAACCCGAAACCGAACCCTAACCCTAACCCTAACCCTCACCCGAACCAGAACCCTAACCCTAACCAGAACCCTAACCCGAATCCTACCCCTAACCCTAATCCGAACCCTAACCCTAAACCTAACCCTAACCCTAACTCGAGCCTTAACCCTAACCCGAACCCTAACCCTAACACTAACCCTAACCCTAACCCGAACCCTAACCCGAACACTAACCCTAACCCTAACCCGAACCCTAACCCTAAAACTAACACTAACCCTAAACCGAACCCTAACCCTAACCTTAACCGGAACCCTAACCCTAACCCTAACCCGAACCCGAACCCTAACCCCTTACCCGAATCCTAACCCTAACCCGAACCCTATCCCGAACCCTAACCATAACCCTAACCCCGAACACGAACCCTAACCCTAACCCTAGCCCGAACCCTAACCCGAACCCTAAACCTAACCTGAACCCTAACCCGAACCCGAACCCTAACCCTAACCCTAACCCTAACCCGAACCCTTACCCGAACCCTAACCCTAACCTGAACCCTAACCCGAACCCTAACCCGAACCCTAACCCGAACTCTAACCCTAACCCTACCCGAACCCTAACCGTAACCCTAACCCTAACCCGAACCCTGACACTAACCCTAACCCTAACCCTAACACTAACACGAAACCGAACCCTAACCCTATCCCTAACCGTAACCCGAACCCGAATCCTAACCCTAACCCGAACCCTAAACCTAACACTAACCCTAACACTAACCCGAACCCTAACCCTAACCCGAACCCTAACCCTAACCCGAAACCTAACCCAAACTCTACCCCTAACCCGAACCCGAATCCTAAACCTAACCCGAACCCTAACCCTAACCAGAACTCTAACACTAACACTAACGCTAACCCGAACCCGAACCCTAACCCTAACCCTAACCCAAACCCTAACCCTAACCTTAACCGGAACCCTAACCCTAACCTGAACCCGAACCCTAACCCTCACCCTAACCCGAACCCTAACGCTAACCCGAACCCTAACTCTAACCCTAACCCGAACTCTAACCCTAACCCTAACCCTAACCCTAACCCTAACCCGAACCCTAAACCTAACCCTAACCCGAACCCTAACCCTAACCCTAATCCTAACCCTAACCCGAACGGTAACCCTAACCCTAACCCCTAAACCTAACCCTAACCCTAACCCTAACCCTAACCCGTACCCGAACCCTAACCCGAACCCTACACCTAACCCTAATCCGAACCCAAACCCTAACCCTAACCCTAACCCTAACCCTAACCCGAACCCTAACCCTAACCGCAACCCTAACCCTAACCCTAACCCTAACCCTAACCCGAACCCTAACCCGTACCCTAACCCTAACCCTAACCCGAACCCGAACCCTAACCCTAACCCTAACCCTAACCCGAACCCTAACCCTAACCTTAACCGGAACCCTAACACTAACCCTAACCCAAACCCGAACCATAACCCCTTACCCGAATCCTAACCCTAACCCGAACCCTAACCCGAACCCTAACCCTAAACCTAACGCCGAACCCGAACCCTAACCCTAACCCTAACCCTAACCCTAACCCGAACCCTAACCCTAACCCTAACCCGAACCCTAACCCTAACCCTAACCCTAAAGCGAACCCTAAACCTAACCATAACCCTAACCCTAACCCTAACCCGAACCCTAACCCTAACACTAACCCGAACCCTAAACCTAACCCGAACCTTAACCCTAACCCTAACCCGAACCTTAACCCTAACCCTAACCCTAAAGCTAACCCTAACACGAACCCTAAACCTAACCCTAACCCTAACCCTAACCCGAACCCTAACCCTAACCTAACCCAAACCCGAACCCTTAACTGAACACTAACCCTAACACTAACCCGAACCCTAACCCTAAACCTAACCCTAACTCG
>JAVLSZ010000002.1:101802500-101810000 GCA_032313775.1 Urocyon cinereoargenteus
TCACCCGAATCTTAACCCTAACCCTAACCTGAAACCTAACCCTAACATTAACCCTAACCCTAACCCTAAACCGAACCCTAACCCTAACCCTCACCCTGCCCCGAATGCTAACCCTAATCCTAACCCTAACCCGAACCCTAACCCGAACACTAACCCTAACCCTAACCCGAACCCTAACCCTAACCCTAACCCTAACCCGAACCCTAACCCTAACCATAACCCTAACCCTAACCCTAACCCGAACCCTAACCCTAACTCTAACCCGAACCCTAACCCTAACCCGAACCCTAACCCTAACCGTAACCCTAACCCTAACCCGAACCCTAACCCTAACCCTAACCCCTAACACTAACCCTAACCCTAACCCTAACCCTAACCCTAACCCGAACCCGAAACCTTACCCGAACCCTACACCTAACACTAATCGGAACACTAACCCTAACCTTAATCCTAACCCTAACCCTAACACGAACCCGAACCCTAACCCTAACCCTAACCCTAACCCGAACCCTAACACTAACCCGAACCCTAACCCCTAACCCTAACCCGAACCCTAAACCTAACCCGAACCCTAAACCTAACCCTACCTCCTAACCCTAACACTAACCCTAAACCGAACCCTAACCCTTACCCGAACCCTAACCCTAACCCGAACACTAACCCGAACCCTAACCCTAACCTGAACCCGAACCCTAACCCTAACCCTAACCCGAACCCAACCCGAACCCTAACCCTAACCGTAACCCGAACACTAACCCTAACCCTAACCCTAACCCGAACCCTAACCCTAACCCTAACCCTAACACTAACCCGAACCCTAACCCTAACCCTAACCCTAACCCTAACCCTAACCCTAACCCTAACCCGAACCGTAACCCGAACCCTAACCCTACCCTAAACCTAACACTAACCCGAACACGAACCCTAACCCGAACCCTACCGCTAACCCTAATCCGAACACTAACCCTAACCCTAACCCTAACCCTAAACCGAACCCGAAACCTAACCCTAACCCGAACCCGAACCCTAACCCTAACCCGAACCCTAACCCTATCCCGAACCCTAACCCGAAACCGAACCCTAACCCTAACCCTAACCGTAACCCGAACCCGAACCCTAACCCTAACCCGAACCCTAATCCTAACACTAACCCTAACCCTAACCCGAACCCTAACCCTAACGCGAACCCTAAACCTAACCCGAAACCTAACCCATACTCTAACCCTATCCCGAACATTAACCCTAACCCTAACCCTAACCCGAACCCTAACCCTAACCCTAACCCTAACCCTAACCCTAACCCGAACACTAACCGTAACCATAACCCTAACACTAACCCTAACCCGAACCCTAACCCTAAACCTATCCCGAACCCTAACCTTAACCGTAACCCGATCCCAAACCCAAACCCTAACCCTAACCCTAACCCGAATCCTAAACCTAAACCTAACCCGAACCATAACCCTAACACGAACCCTAAACCTAACCCTAACCCGAACCCTAACCCTAACCCGAACCCTAACCCTAACCCTAACCCTAAGCCTAACCCGAACCCTAACCCTAACCCTAACCCGAAACTTAACCCTAACCCTACCCCAAAACTTAACCCTAACCCTAACCCTAACACTAAACCTAACCCGAACCCAAACCCCAAACCTAATCCTAACCCTAACCGGAACCCTAACCCTAACCCTAACCCGAACCCTAACCTGAACCCTAATCCTAACCCTAACCAGAACCCTAAACCTAACCCTAACCTTAACCCTAACCCTACCCCTAAACCTAACCCTAACCCTAACCCGAACCGGAACCCTAACCCGAACTCTACCCCTAACCCTAATCCGAACCCTAACCCTAACAATAACCCTAACCCTAACGCTAACCCTAACACTAACCCGAACCCTAACACTAACCAGATCGCTAAACCTAACCCTAACCCTAACCCGAACCAGAACCCTAACCCGAACCCTAACCCTAACCCTAACCCGAACCCTAACCCTAACCCGAACCCTAAACCTAACCCTAACCCGAACCCTAACCCTAACCCTAACCCTAACCCTAACCCGAAACCTAACCCTAACCCTAACCCTAACCCGAAACCGAAACCTAACCAAAACCCTAACCCTAAACCGAACACGAACCCTCACCCTAACCATAACCCTAACCCAAACCTTAACCCTAAACCTAACCCGAACACTAACCCTAACCGGAACCCTAACCCGAACCCTAACCCTAACCCTAACCCGAACCCTAACCCTAACCCTAACCCGAACCCTAACCCTAACCATAACCCTAATCCTAACCCTAACCCGAACACTACCCTAACCCTAACCCGAACCCTAACCCTAACCATAACCCTAACCCTAACCCGAACCTTAACCCTAAATCCTAACCCTAACCCTAACGCTAAACCGAACCCTAACCCTAACCCTAACCCTAACCCTAACCCGAACCCGAACCCGAACCCTAACCCGAACCCAACCCCTAACCCTAATCCGAACCCTAACCCTTACCTTAACCCTAACCCTAACCCATACCGGAAACCTAACCCTAACCCTAACCCAAACCCTAACCCTAACCCGAACACTAACCCTAACACGAACCCTAACCCCTAACCCTAACCCTAACCCTAACCCTAAACCTAACCCTAACCCGAACCCTAACCCTAACCATACCTCCTAAACCTAACCCTAACCCTAACCCGAACCCTAACCCTAACCGAACCCTAACCCTAACCCGAACCCTAACCCGAACCCTAAACTTAACCCGAACCCGAACCCTACCCCTAACCCGAACGCTAACCCTAACCCGAACCCTAACCCTAACACTAACCCTAACCCGAACCCGAACCCTAACCCGAACCCGATCCCTAACCCTAACACTAACCCTAAACCGAACCCGAACCCTAACCCTAACCCTAACCCTAACCCTAACACTAACCCTAACCCAAACCGAACCCTAACCCGAACCCGAACCCTAAATCTAGCCCTAACCCTAACCCGAACCCTAACACTAACCCGAACCCTAACCCTAAGCCGAACCCGAACCCTAACCCTAACCCTAACCGGAATCCTAACCCTAACCCGAACTCTAACCCTAACCCAAACCCTAAACCTAACCCGAACCCTAACCCGAACCCTAACCCGAACCCTAAACCTAACCCGAACTCTAACCCTAACCGTAACCCGAACCCGAACACTAACCCGAACCCTAAACCGAAACCTAACCCTAACCCGAACCCTAACCCTAACCCTAACCCTAACCCTAACCCGAACCTAAACCCTAACCCTACCTCGAAAATTAACCCTTACCCTAACCCTAACCCTAAACCTAACGCTAACCCGAACCCTAAACCTAACCCTTACCGTAACCTGAAACCTAACCCTAACCCTAACCCTAACCCGAACCCTAACCTGAACCCTAAACCTAAACCTAACCCGAACCCTAAACCTAACCCTAACCCTAACCCGAACCCTAACACTAACCCTAACCCTAACCCTAACCCGAACACTAACCCTAACCCTAAACCTAACCCGAACACTGACCCTAACCCTAACCCTAACCATAACCTGAAACTGAACCCTAACTCTAACCCTAACCGTAACCCGAACCCGAACCCTAACCCTAACCCGAACCCTAACCCTAACACTAACCCTAACCCTAACCCGAACCCTAACCCTAACCCGAACCCTAAACCGAACCCGAAACCTAACTCTAACACTAACCCTAATCCGAAACCGAACCCTAACCCTAACCCTAACCTGAACCCTAACCCTAACCTTAACCGGAACCCTAAACCTAACCCTACCCTGAACACGAAAACTAACCCCTTACCCGAATCCTAACCCTAACCCGAACCCTAACCCGAACCCTAACCCTAACTCGAACCCGAACCCTAACTCTAACCCTAACCCTAACCCTAACCCTAACCCGAACCGTGACCTAACCGTAAACCTAAACCGAATCCTAACGCTAACCCTAACCCGACACCTAACCCGAACCCTAACGCGAACCCTAACCCTAACCCTAACCCTAACCCGAACCTTAACCCTAACCCTACCCCGAACCTTAACCCTAACCCTAACCCTAAACCTAAACCTAACCCTAACCCTAACCCTAAACCTACCCCTACCCCTAACCCTAACCCGGACCCGAACCCTAACCCGAACCCTACCCCTAACCCTAACCCGAACCCTAACCCTAACCCTAACCCTAACCCTAACCCTAACCCTAACCCGAACCGTAACCCGAACCCTAAACCTACCTTAACCCTAACACTAACCCGAACACGAACCCTAACCCGTACCCTACCGCTAACCCTAATCCGAACACTAACCCTAACCCTAACCCTAACCCTAAACCGAACCCGAACCCTAACCCTAACCCGAACCCGAACCCTAACCCTAACCCTAACCCTAACCCTAACCCGAACCCTAACACTAACCCTAACCCTAACCCTAACCCGAACACTAACCCTAACCCTAAACCTAACCCGAACACTGACCCTAACCCTAACCCTAACCATAACCTGAAACTGAACCCTAACTCTAACCCTAACCGTAACCCGAACCCGAACCCTAACCCTAACCCGAACCCTAACCCTAACACTAACCCTAACCCTAAGCCGAACCCTAACCCTAACCCGAACCCTAAACCGAACCCGAAACCTAACTCTAACACTAACCCTAATCCGAAACCGAACCCTAACCCTAACCCTAACCTGAACCCTAACCCTAACCTTAACCGGAACCCTAAACCTAACCCTACCCTGAACCCGAAAACTAACCCCTTACCCGAATCCTAACCCTAACCCGAACCCTAACCCGAACCCTAACCCTAACTCGAACCCGAACCCTAACTCTAACCCTAACCCTAACCCTAACCCTAACCCGAACCGTGACCTAACCGTAAACCTAAACCGAATCCTAACGCTAACCCTAACCCGACACCTAACCCGAACCCTAACGCGAACCCTAACCCTAACCCTAACCCTAACCCGAACCTTAACCCTAACCCTACCCCGAACCTTAACCCTAACCCTAACCCTAAACCTAAACCCAACCCTAACCCTAACCCTAAACCTACCCCTACCCCTAACCCTAACCCGGACCCGAACCCTAACCCGAACCCTACCCCTAACCCTAACCCGAACCCTAACCCTAACCCTAACCCTAACCCTAACCCTAACCCGAACCGTAACCCGAACCCTAAACCTACCTTAACCCTAACACTAACCCGAACACGAACCCTAACCCGTACCCTACCGCTAACCCTAATCCGAACACTAACCCTAACCCTAACCCTAACCCTAAACCGAACCCGAACCCTAACCCTAACCCGAACCCGAACCCTAACCCTAACCCGAACCCTAACCCTATCCCGAACCCTAACTCGAAACCGAACCCTAACCCTAACCCTAACCGTAACCCGAACCCGAACCCTAACCCTAACGCGAACCCTAACCCTAACCCGAAACCTAACCCAAACTCTAACCCTATCCCGAAACTTAACCCTAACCCTAACCCGAACCTTAACCCTAACCCTAACCCTAACCCTAACCCTAACCCGAACACTAAACGTAACCATAACTCTAAACCTAACCCTAACCCGAACCCTAAAACTAACCCTATCCCGAACCCTAACCTTAACCGTAACCCTATCCCAACCCGAACCCTAACCCTAACCCAAACCCGAACCCTAAACCTAAACCTAACCCGAACCATACCCCTAACACGAACCCTAAACCTAACCCTAACCCGAACCCTAACCCTAACCCAAACCGTAACCCTAACCCTAACCCTAAGCCTAACCCGAACCCTAACCCTAACCCTAACCCGAAACTTAACCCTAACCCTACCCCAAAACTTAACCCTAACCCTAACCCTAACACTAAACCTAACCCGAAACCAAACCCCAACCCTAATCCTAACCCTAACCGGAACCCTAACCCTAACCCTAACCCGAACCCTGACCTGAACCCTAACCCTAACCCTAACCAGAACCCTAAACCTAACCCTAACCTTAACCCTAAGCCTAAACCTAAACCTAACCCTAACACTAACCCGAACCGGAACCCTAACCCGAACTCTACCCCTAACCCTAATCCGAACCCTAACCCTAACACTAACCCTAACCCTAACGCTAACCCTAACACTAACCCGAACCCTAACACTAACCAGATCGCTAACCCTAACCCTAACCCTAACCCGAACCCGAACCCAAACCCGAACCCTAACCCTAACCCTAACCCGAACACTAACCCTAACCCGAACCCTAAACCTAACCCTAACCCTAACCCTAACCCTAACCCTAACCCTAACCCGAACCCTAACCCTAACCCTAACCCTAACCCGAACCCGATCCCTAACCCAAACCCTAACCCTAAACCGAACACGAACCCTCACCCTAACCATAACCCTAACCCTAACCTTAACCCTAAACCTAACCCGAACCCTAACCCTAACCCTAACCCTAAACCGAACCATAACCCTAACCCTAACCCTAACCCGAACCCTAACCCGAACCCTAACCCTAACACGAACCCTAAACCTAACCCTAACCCGAACCCTAACCCTAACCCTAACCCTAACCCGAACCCTAACCCTAACCATAACCCTAACCCTAACCCTAACCCGAACACTACCCTAACCCTAACCCGAACCCTAACCCTAACCATAACCCTAACCCTAACCCGAACCCTAACGCTAACCCCTAACCCTAACCCTAACCCTAAGCCGAACCCTAACCCTAACCCTAACCCGAATCCGAACCCGAACCCTAACCCGAACCCAACCCCTAACCCTAATCCGAACCCTAACCATAACCTTAACCCTAACCCTAACCCAAACCGGAACCCTAACCCTAACCGTAACCCAAACCCTAACCCTAACCCGAACCCTAACCCTAACCCGAACCCTAACCCCTAACCCTAACCCTAACCCTAACCCTAACCCTAACCCGAACCCTAACCCTAACCATACCTCCTAAACCTAACCCTAACCCTAAACCGAACCCTAACCCTAACCGAACACTAACCCTAACCCGAACCCTAACCCGAACCCTAAACCTAACCCGAACCCGAACCCTACCCCTAACCCGAACGCTAACCCTAACCCGAACCCTAACCCTAACACTAACCCTAACCCGAACCCGAACCCTAACCCGAACACGATCCCTAACCCTAACACTAACCCTAAACCGAACCCGAACCCTAACCCTAACCCTAACACTAACCTTAACCCTAACTCGAACCCTAACCCGAAACCGAACCCTAAATCTAACCCTAACCCTAACCCGAACCCTAACCCTAACCCGAACCCTAACCCTAACCCAAACCCAAAACCTAACCCCAACACTAACCCGAACCCGAACCCGAACCCTAACCCTAACCCGAACTCTAACCCTAACCCTAACCCGAACCCGAACCCTAACCCGAACCCTAACCCGAAACCTAACCCTAACCCGAACCCTAACCCTAACCCTAACCCTAACCCTAACCCG
>JAVLSZ010000002.1:101820000-101825000 GCA_032313775.1 Urocyon cinereoargenteus
ACCCTAACCCTAACCCGAACCCTAACCCTAACCCTAACCCTAACCGGAACCCTAACCCTAATCCTAACCCGAACCCGAACCCTAACCCCTTACCCGAATCCTAACCCTAACCCGAACCCTAACCCGAACACTAACCCTAACCCTTACCACGAACCCGAACCCTAACCCTAACCCTAACCCTAACCCGAACCCTAACCCTAAACCTAAACCTAAACCTAACCCTAACCCGAACCCTAAACCTAACCCAAACCCGAACCCTAACCCTAACCCTAACCCTAACCCGAACGGTAACCCTAACCCTAACCCATAACCCTAACCCTAACCCTAACCCTAACCCGAACCCTCACCCTAACCCTAAACCTAACCCGTACCCGAAACCTAACCCGAACCCTACACCTAACCCTAATCCGAACCCTAACCCTAACCCTAACCCTAACCCTAACCCGAACCCTAACCCTAACCGGAACCCTAAACCTAACCCTAACCCTAAACCTAACCCGAAACCTAACCCGAACCCTAAACCTAACCCTAACCCTAACCCTAACCCTAACCCGAACCATAATCCTAACCTTAACCCGAACCCTAACACTAACCCTAACCCGAACCCGAACCATAACCCCTTACCCGAATCCTAACCCTAACCAGAAACCTAACCCGAACCCTAACCCTAACCCTAACCCCGAACCCGAACCCTAACCCTAACCCGAACCCGAACCCTAACCCTAGCCCTAACCCTAACATGATCCCGAAACCTAATCCTAACCCGAACCCGAAACCTAACCCTAACCCTAACCCAAACCCTAACACTAACCCGAACCCTAACCCTAACCCTAACCCTAACCCGAACCCTAACCCTAACCCTAACCCGACCCCTAACCCGAACCCTAACGCGAACCCTAACCCTAACCCTAACCCTATTCCTAACCCAAACCTTAACCCTAACACTAACCCGAAACCTAATCCTAACATTAACCCTAACCCTAACCCTAAACCGAACCCTAAACCTAACCCTCACTCTGCCCCGAACCTTAACCCTAATCCTAACCCTAACACGAACCCTAACCCGAACCCTAACCCTAACCCTAACCCGAACCCGAACCCTAACCCTAACCCTAACCCTAACCGAAACCTAACCCTAACCATAACCCTAAACCTAACCCGTACCCGAACCCTAAACCTAACACTAACCCGAACCCTTACCCTAACCCGAAACCTAACCCTAACCGTAACCCTAATCCTAACCCGAACCCTAACCCTAACCCTAACCCCTAACACTAACCCTAACCCTAACCCTAACCATAACCCTAACCTGAACCCGAACCCTAACCCGAACTCTACACCTAACACTAATCCGAACCCTAACCCTAACCTTAATCCTAACCCTAAACCTAACCCGAACCCGAACCCTAACCCTAACCTTAACCCTAACCCAAACCCGAACCCTAACCCTAACCCGAACACTAACCCCTAACCCTAAGCCTAACCCTAACCCTAATCCGAACCCTAACCCTAACCCTACCTCCTAACCCTAACACTAACCCTAAACCGAACCCAAACCCTAACCCGAACCCTAACCCTCACCGGAACACTAACCCGAACCCTAAACCTAACCTGAACCTGAACCCTAACCCTAACCCTAACCCGAACCCAACCCGAACCCTAACTCTAACCGTAACCCGAACACTAACCCTAACCCTAACCCTAACCCTAACCCTAACCCGAACCCTAACCCTAAACCGAACCCTAACCCTAAACCTAACCCGAACCCTAACCCTAACCCGAACCCGAACCCTAACACATACCCTAACCTTAACCTTAACCCTAACCCGAACCCGAAACCTAACCCTAACCCTAACCCGAACCCTAACCCTAAACCTAACCCGAACCCTAACCCTAAGCCTAACATGAACTCTAACCCTAACCCGAACCCTAACCCTAACCCTAACCCGAACACTAACCCTAACCCTAACCCGACCCCTAACCCGAACCCTAACACATACCCTAACCCTAACCCTAACCCTAACCCGAACCCGACTCCCTAACCCGAACCCTACCCCTAATCCTAATCCGAACCCTAACCCTAACCCTATCCCGAACCCTAACCCTAACCCTAACCCTAACCCTAACCCGAACCCTAACACTAACCCGAACCCTAACACTAACCCGAACCCTAACCCGAACCCGAACCCTAACCGTAACACTAACCCTAAACCGAACCCGAACCCTAACTCTAACCCTAACCCTAACACTAACCCTAACCCTAACCCGAACCCTAACCCGAACCAGAACCCTAACCCTAACCCTAACCCTAATCCTAACCCTAACCCGAACCCTAACCCTAACCCGAACCCTAACACTAACCCGAACCCTAACCCTAACCCGAACCCGAACCCTAACACTAACCTTAACCGGAACCCTAACCATAACCCGAAACCTAACCCTAACCCAAACCCTAACCCTAACCCGAACCCTAACCCGAACCCTAACCCGAACCCAAAACCTAACCCGAACCCTAAACCTAACCCTAACCCGAACCCGAACCCTAACCCGAACCCTAACCCTAAACCTAACCCTAACACGAACCCTAACCCAAACACTAACCCTAACCCGAACCTGAACCCTAACCCTACCCCGAACCTTAACCCTAACCCTAACCCTAACCCTAAACCTAACCCTAACCCGAAACCTAACCCTAACCCTAACCCTAACCCGAACCCTAACCTGAATCCTAAACCTAACCCTAACCCGAACCCTAACCCTAAACCTAACACTAACCCTAACCCTAACCCTAACCCGAACCCTGACTCTGACCCTAACCCTAACCCGAAACTGAACCCTAACCCTAACCCGAACCGTAAATCTATCCCG
Source organism: Urocyon cinereoargenteus (assembly GCA_032313775.1). Classification (NCBI taxonomy): domain Eukaryota; kingdom Metazoa; phylum Chordata; class Mammalia; order Carnivora; family Canidae; genus Urocyon; species Urocyon cinereoargenteus. Next base: position 101,822,869 of record JAVLSZ010000002.1, read on the forward strand.
AACCCTAACCCTAACACTAACCCTAACCCTAACCCGAACCCTAACCCTAACCCGAACCCTAACCCTAACCCGAACCCTAACCCAAACTCTAACCCTAACCCGAACCCGAACCCTAACCCTAAACCGAACCCTAACCCTAACCCGAACCCTAACACTAACCCTAACCCTAACCCGAACCCAAACCCTAACCCTAACCCTAAACCGAACCCTAACCCTAACCTTAACCAGAACCCTAACCCTAACCCTACCCCGAACCCGAACTCTAACCCCTTACCCGAATCCTAACCCTAACCCGAACCCTAACCCGAAACCTAACGCTAACCCGATTCCGAACCCTAACCCTAACCCTAACCCGAACCCTAACACTAACCCTAACCCGAACCTTAAACCTAACCCTACCCCGAACCTTAACCCTAACCCTAACCCTAAACCTAAACCTAACCCTAACCCGAACCCTAACCCTAACCCTAACCCTAACCCGAAACCTAACCCGAACCCTAACCCGAACCCTAACCCGAACCCTAACCCTAACCCTAACCCGAACCCTTACCCTAACCCTATCCCTAACCCTAACCCGAACCCGAACACTAACCAGAAACCTACCCCTAACCCTAATCCGAACCCTAACCCTAACCCTAACCCTAACCCTAACCCGAACCCAAACCCTAACCCTAAACCGAAAACTAACCCTTACCCTAACCCTAATCCTAACCCGAACCCTAACCCGAAACCTAACCCTAACCCTAACACGAACCCTAACCCTAACCCGAACCCTAACCCTAAACCTAACCCGAACCCTATCCCTAACCCGAACCCGAACCCTAACACATACCCTAACCCTATCCTTAACCCTAACCCTAACCCGAACCCTAACCCTAACCCTAACCCGAACCCTAAACCTAAACCTAACCCGAACCCTAACCCTAAGCCTAACATGAACTCTAACCCTAACCCGAACCCTAACCCTAACCCTAACCCGAACACTAACCCTAACCCTAACCCGACCCCTAACCCGAACCCTAACACATACCCTAACCCTAAACCTAACCCTAACCCGAACCCGAACCCTAACCCGAACCGTACCCCTAATCCTAATCCGAACCCTAACCCTAACCCTAACCCTATCCGGAACCCTAACCCTAACCCTAACCCTAACCCGAACCCTAACCCAAACACTAACCCGAACCCGAACCCTAACCCTAACCCTAACCCTAACCCTAACCCTAACCCGAAACCTAACACTAACCCGAAACCTAACACTAACCCGAACCCTAACCCGAACCCGAACCCTAACCGTAACACTAACCCTAAACCGAACCCGAACCCTAACCCTAACCCTAACCCTAACACTAACCCTAACCCTAACTCGAACCCTAACCCGAACCCGAACCCTAACCCTAACTCTAACCCTAATCCTAACCCTAACCCTAACCCTAACCCTAACCCGAACCCTAACACTAACCCGAACCCTAACCCTAACCCGAACCCGAACCCTAACACTAACCTTAACCGGAACCCTAACCCTAACCCGAACCCTAACCCGAACCCAAACCCTAACCCTAACCCGAACCCTAACCCGAACCCTAACCCGAACCCTAAACCTAACCCGAACCCTAAACCTAACCCTAACCCGAACCCGAACCCTAACCCGAACCCTAACCCTAAACCCAACCCTAACACGAACCCTAACCCAAACACTAACCCTAACCCGAACCTGAACCCTAAACCTACCCCGAACCTTAAACCTAACCCTAACCCTAACCCTAAACCTAACCCTAACCCGAACCCTAACCCTAACCCTAACCCTAACCCGAAACCTAACCCTAACCCTAACCCTAACCCGAACCCTAACCTGAACCCTAAACCTAAACCTAACCCGAACCCTAACCCTAACCCTAACCCTAACCCTAACCCGAACACTAACCCTAACCCTAACCCTAACCCGAACCCTGAACCTGACCCTAACCCTAACCCTAACCCTAACCCGAAACTGAACCCTAACCCTAACCCTAACCGTAACCCGAACCCGAACCCTAACTCTAACCCGAACCCTAACCCTAACACTAACCCTAACCCTAACCCGAACCCTAAACCTAACCCGAACCCTAACCCTAACCCGAACCCTAACCCAA
>JAVLSZ010000002.1:101830000-101902500 GCA_032313775.1 Urocyon cinereoargenteus
CTACCCCTAACCCTAATCCGAACCCTAACCCTAACCCTAACCCTAACCCTAAACCGAACCCGAACCCTAACCCTAAACCGAACCCGAACCCTAACCCTAACCCGAACCCTAACCCGAAACCGAACCCTAACCCGAAACCGAACCCTAACCCTAACCCTAACCGTAACCCGAACCCGAACCCTAACCCTAACCCGAACCCTAATCCTAAAGCTAACCCTAACCCTAACCCGAACCCTAACCCTAACGCGAACCCTAACCGTAACCCGAAACCTAACCCAAACTCTAACCCTAAACCGAACCTTAACCCTAACCCTAACCCGAACCTTATCCCTAACCCTAACCCTAACCCTAAACCTAACCCTAACCCGAACACTAAACCTAAACCTAACCCTAACCCTAACCTGAACCCTAACCCTAACCTAACCCTAACCCGAACCCTAACCTGAACCCTAACCCTAACCCTCACCCGAAACCTAACCCTAAACCTAACCCTAACCCGAACCCTAACCCTAAACCTAAACCTAACCCTAACCCGAACCCTAACCAAATCCTAACACGAACCCTAACCCTAAACCTAACCCTAACCCGAACGGTAACACTAACCCTAACCTCTAACCCTAACCCTAAACCTAACCCTAAACCGAACCCTAACCCTAAACCTATCCCTAACCCTAACCCGAACCCGAACCCTAACCAGAACCCTACCCCTAACCCTAATCCGAACCCTAACCCTAACCCTAACCCTAACCCGAAACCTAAACCTAAACCTAAACCGAACCCTAACCCGAACCCTAACCAAACCCTAACACGAACCCTAACCCTAACCCTAACCCTAACCCGAACGGAAACACTAACCCTAACCTCTAACCCTAACCCTAAACCTAACCCTAAACCGAACCCTAACCCTAAACCTATCCCTAACCCTAACCCGAACCCGAACCCTAACCAGAACCCTACCCCTAACCCTAATCCGAACCCTAACCCTAACCCTAACCCTAACCCGAACCCGAACACTAACCCTAACCCGAAAACTAACCCTTACCCTAACCCTAACCCTAACCCGAACCCTAACCCGAAACCTAACCCTAACCCTAACACGAACCCTAACCCTAACCCTAACCCTAACCCGAACCCTAACCCTAACCCGAACCCTAACCCTAAACCTAACCCGAACCCTAACTCTAACCCGAACCCGAACCCTAACACATACCCTAACCCTAACCTTAACCCTAACCCGAACTCGAACCCTAACCCTAACCCTAACCCGAACCCTAACCCTAAAACTAACCCGAACCCTAACCCTAAGCCTAACATGAACTCTAACCCTAACCCGAACCCTAACCCTAACCCTAACCCGAACACTAACCCTAACCCTAACCCGACACCTAACCCGAACCCTAACACATACCCTAAACCTAACCCTAACCCTAACCCTAACCCGAAACCGAACCCTAACCCGAACCCTACCCCTAATCCTAATCCGAACCCTAACCCTAACCCTAACCCTATCCCGAACCCTAACCCTAACCCTAACCCTAACCCGAACCCTAACCCAAACACTAACCCGAAACCGAACCCTAACCCTAACCCTAACCCTAACCCTAACCCGAAACCTAAACCTAACCCGAACCCTAACACTAACCCGAACCCTAACCCGAACCCGAACCCTAACCGTAACACTAACCCTAAACCGAACCCGAACCCTAACCATAACCCTATCCCTAGCACTAACCCTAACCCTAACCCGAACCCGATCCCTAACCCTAACCCTAACCCTAATCCTAAACCTAACCCGAACCCTAACCCTAACCCGAACCCTAACACTAACCCGAACCCTAACACTAACCTTAACCGGAACCCTAACCCTAACCCGAACCCTAACCCTAACCCAAACCCTAACCCTAACCCGAACCTTAACCCGAACCCTAACCCTAACCCAAACCCTAACCCTAACCCGAACCCTAACCAGAACCCTAAACCGAACCCTAAACCTAACCCGAACCCTAAACCTAACCCTAACCCGAACCCGAACCCTAACCCGAACCCTAACCCTAAACCTAACTCTAACACGAACCCTAACCCAAACACTAACCCTAACCCGAACCTGAACCCTAACCCTACCCCGAACCATAACCCTAACCCTAAACCTAACCCTAAACCTAACCCTAACCCGAACCCTAACCCTAACCCTAACCCTAACCCGAAACCTAACCCTAACCCTAACCCTAACCCAAACCCTAACCTGAACCCTAAACCTAACCCTAACCCGAACACTAACCGTAATGCTAACACTAACCCTAACCCTAACCCTAACCCGAACCCTGACTCTGACCCTAACCCTAACCCTAACCCTAACCCGAAACTGAACCCTAACCCTAACCCTAACCGTAACTCTAACCCGAAACCTAACCCTAACACTAACCCTAACCCTAACCCGAACCCTAACCCTAACCCGAACCCTAACCCTAACCCGAACCCTAACCCAAACTCTAACCCTAACCCGAACCTGAACCCTAACCCTAAACCGAACCCTAACCCTAACCCGAACCCTAACACTAACACTAACCCTAACCCGAACCCAAACCCTAACCCTAACCCTAAACCGAACCCTAACCCTAACCTTAACCAGAACCCTAACCCTAACCCTACCCCGAACCCGAAATCTAACCCCTTACCCGAATCCTAACCCTAACCCGAACCCTAACCCGAACCCTAACCCTAACCCGAATCCGAACCCTAACCCTAACCCTAACCCGAACCCTAACACTAACCCTAACCCGAACCTTAAACCTAACCCTACCCCGAACCTTAACCCTAACCCTAACCCTAAACCTAAACCTAACCCTAACCCGAACCCTAACCCTAACCCTAACCCTAACCCGAAAACTAACGCTAACCTTAACCCTCACCCTAACCCGAACCATAACCCTAACCCTAACCCGAACCCTTACCCTAACCCTATCCCTAACCCTAACCCGAACCCGAACGCTAACCAGAACCCTACCCCTAACCCTAATCCGAAACCTAACCCTAACCCTAACCCTAACCCTAACCAGAACCCGAACCCTAACACTAACCCGTAAACTAACCCTTACCCTAACCTAACCCTAACCCGAACCCTAACCCGAAACCTAACCCTAACCCTAACACGAACCCTAACCCTAACCCTAACCCTAACCCGAACCATAACCCTAACCCGAACCCTAACCCTAAACCTAACCCGAACCCTAACCCTAACCCGAACCCGAACCCTAACACATACCCTAACCCTATCCTTAACCCTAACCATAACCCGAACCCTAACCCTAACCCTAACCCGAACCCTAACCCTAACCTAACCTGAACCCTAACCCTAAGCCTAACATGAACTCTAACCCTAACCCGAACCCTAACCCTAACCCTAACCCGAACACTAACCCTAACCCTAACCCGACCCCTAACCCGAACCCTAACACATACCCTAATCCTAACCCTAAACCGAACCCGAACCCTAACCCGAACCGTACCCCTAATCCTAATCCGAACCCTAACCCTAACCCTAACCCTATCCCGAACCCTAACCCTAACACTAACCCTAACCCGAACCCTAACCCAAACACTAACCCGAACCCGAACCCTAACCCTAACCCTAACCCTAACCCTAAGCCGAACCCTAACACTAACCCGAACCCTAATACTAACCCGAACCCTAACCCGAACCCGAAACCTAACCGTAACACTAACCCTAAACCGAACCCGAACCCTAACCCTAACCCTAACCCTAACCCTAACCCGAACCCTAATCCTAACCCGAACCCTAACCCTAACCCTAACCCTAATCCTAACCCTAACCCGAAACCTAACCCTAACCCGAACCCTAACACTAACCCGAACCCTAACCCTAACCCGAACCCTAACACTAACCTTAACCGGAACCCTAACCCTAACCCGAACCCTAACCCTAACCCAAACCCTAACCCTAACCCGAACCCTAACCCGAACCCTAACCCGAACCCTAAACCTAACCCGAACCCTAAACCTAACCCTAACCCGAACCCGAACCCTAACCCGAACCCTAACCCTAAACCTAACCCTAACACGAACCCTAACCCAAATACTAACCCTAACCCGAACCTGAACCCTAAACCTACCCCGAACCTTAACCCTAACCCTAACCCTATCCCTAAACCTAACCCTAACCCGAACCCTAACCCTAACCCTAACCCTAACCCGAAACCTAACCCTAACCCTAACCCTAACCCGAACCCTAACCTGAACCCTAAACCTAACCCTAACCCGAACCCTAACCCTAACCCTAACCCTAACCCTAACCCTAACCCTAACCCTAACCCGAACACTAACCCTAACCCTAACGCTATCCCGAACCCTGACCCTGACCCTAACCCTAACCCTAACCCTAACCCGAAACTGAACCCTAACCCTAACCCTAACCGTAACCCGAACCCGAAACCTAACTCTAACCCGAACCCTAACCCTAACACTAACCCTAACCCTAACCCGAACCCTAACCCTAATCCGAACCCTAACCCTAACCCGAACCCTAACCCAAACTCTAACCCTAACCCGAACCCGAACCCTAACCCTAAACCGAACCCTAACCCTAACCCGAACCCTAACACTAACACTAACCCTAACCCAAACACAAACCCTAACCCTAACCCTAACCCGAACCCTAACACTAACCTTAACCAGAACCCTAAACGTAACCCTACCCCGAACCCGAACTCTAACCCCTTACCCGAATCCTAACCCTAACCCGAACCCTAACCCGAACCCTAACCCTAACCCTAACCCGAATCCGATTCCTAACCCTAACCCTAACCCTAACCCTAACACTAACCCTAACCCGAACCTTAAACCTAACCCTACCCCGAACCTTAACCCTAACCCTAACCCTAAACCTAAACCTAACCCTAACCTGAACCCTAACCCTAACCCTAACCCTAACCCGAACCCTAACCCTAACCCTAAACCTAACACTAACCCGAACCCGAACCCTAACCCGTACCCTACCCCTAACCCTAATCCGAAACCTAACCCTAACCCTAACCCTAACCCTAAACCGAACCCGGACCCTAACCCTAACCCGAACCCGAACCCTAACCCTAACCCGAACCCTAACCCTATCCCGAACCCTAACCCGAAACCGAACCCTAACCCTAACCCTAACCGTAACCCGAACCCGAACCCTAACCCTAACCCGAACCCTAAACCTAACACTAACCCTAACCCTAACCCGAAACCTAACCCTAACGCGAACCCTAACCCTAACCCGAAACCTAACCCAAACTCTAACCCTAACCCGAACCTTAACCCTAACCCTAAACCGAACCTTAACCCTAACCCTAACCATAACCCTAAACCTAACCCTAACCCGAACCCTAAACCTAACCCTAAGCCTAACCCTAACCCGAACCCTAACCCTAACCTAACCCAAATTCGAACCCTAACCTGAACACTAACCCTAACCCTAACCCGAACCCTAACCCTAAACCTAACCCTAACTCGAACCCTAACCCTAATCCTAACCCTAACCCTAACACTAACCCGAACCCTAACCCTAACCCGAACCCTAACCTTAACCCTAACCCTAACCCTAACCCGAACGGTAACACTAACCCTAACACCTAACCCTAACCCTAAACCTAACCCTAACCCGACCCTAACCCTAACCCTACCCTTAACCCTAACCCGAACCCGAACCCTAACCCGAACCCTACCCCTAACCCTAATCCGAACCCTAACCCTAACCCTACCCCTAACCCTAACCCGAACCTGAATCCTAACCCGAACCCTACCCCTAACCCTAATCCGAACCCTAACCCTAACCCTAACCCTAACCCGAAACTGAACCCTAACCCTAACCCTAACCGTAACCCGAAACCGAACCCTAACCCTAACCCGAACCCTAACCCTAACACTAACCCTAACCCGAACCCTAACCCTAACCCAAACCCTAACACGAACCCGAACCCTAACCCTAACACTAACCCTAATCCGAACCCGAACCCTAACCCTAACCCTAACCTGAACCCTAACCCTAACCTTAAACGGAACCCTAACCCTAACCCTACCCCGAACCCGAACCCTAACCCCTTACCCGAATCCTAACCCAAACCTGAACCCTAAACCGAACCCTAACCCTAACCCGAACCCTAACCCTAAACTTAACACTAACCCTAACCCTAACCCTAACCCAAACCCTGACCTAACCGTAACCCTAAACCGAACCCTAACGCTAACCCTAACCCGACACCTAACCCGAACCCTCACGCGAACCCTAACCCAAACCCTAACCCTAACCCTAAACCGAACCTTAACCCTAACCCTACCCCGAACCTTAACCCTAACCCTAACCCTAAACCTAAACCTAACCCTAACCCGAACCCTAACCCTAACCCTAAACCTAACCCGAAACCTAACCCTAAACCTAACCCTAACTGGAACCCTAACCTGAACCCTAACCCTAACACTAACCCTAACCCTAACCCGAAACCTAACCCTAAACTTAACCCTCACCCTAACCCGAACCCTAACCCTAACCCTAACCCGAACCCTTACCCTAGCCCTAACCCTAACCCTAACCCTAACCCGAACGGTAACCCTAACCCTAACCCCAAACGCTAATCATAACCCTAACCCGAACCCTAACCCTAACCCTAACCCTAACCCTAACTCGAACCCGAACCCTAACCCGAACCCTACCCCTAACCCTAATCCGAACCCTAACCCTAACCCTAACCCTCACCCGAACCCGAAACCTAACCCTAACCAGAACCCTAACCCTAACCCTAACCCTAACCCAAACCCTAACACTAACCCTCACCCTAACCCGAACCCTAACCCTAACCCTAACCCTAACCCGAACCCTAACCCGAACCCTAACCCTAACCCTAACCCGAACCCTAACCCTAACCCTAACCCTAACCCGAAACCTAACCGTAACCATAAGCCTAACCCTAACCCTAACCCGAACCCTAACCCTAACCATAACCCGAACACTAACCTTAACCGTAACCCTAACCCTAACCCGAACCCTAACCCTAACCCGAACACTAAACCTAACCCTAACCCGAACCCTAACCCTAACCCGAACCCTAACCCTAACCCTAACCCTAAGCCTAACACGAACCCTAACCTGAACCCTAACCCTAACCCTAACCTGAACCCTAAACCTAACCCTAACCCTAACCCTAACCCGAACCCTAACCCTAACCCTAACCCTAACCGGAACCCTAACCCTAATCCTAACCCGAACCCGAACCCTAACCCCTTACCCGAATCCTAACCCTAACCCGAACCCTAACCCGAACACTAACCCTAACCCTTACCACGAACCCGAACCCTAACCCTAACCCTAACCCTAACCCGAACCCTAACCTAACCCTAAACCTAAACCTAACCCTAACCCGAACCCTAAACCTAACCCAAACCCGAACCCTAACCCTAACCCTAACCCTAACCCGAACGGTAACACTAACCCTAACCCATAACCCTAACCCTAACCCTAACCCTAACCCGAACCCTAACCCTAACCCTAAACCTAACCCGTACCCGAACCCTAACCCGAACCCTACCCCTAACCCTAATCCGAACCCTAACCCTAACCCTAACCCTAACCCTAACCCGAACCCTAACCCTAACCGGAACCCTAAACCTAACCCTAACCCTAAACCTAACCCGAAACCTAACCCGAACCCTAAACCTAACCCTAACCCTAACCCTAACCCGAACCATAATCCTAACCTTAACCCGAACCCTAACACTAACCCTAACCCGAACCCGAACCATAACCCCTTACCCGAATCCTAACCCTAACCAGAAACCTAACCCGAACCCTAACCCTAACCCTAACCCCGAACCCGAACCCTAACCCTAACCCGAACCCGAACCCTAACCCTAGCCCTAACCCTAACATGATCCCGAAACCTAATCCTAACCCGAACCCGAAACCTAACCCTAACCCTAACCCAAACCCTAACACTAACCCGAACCCTAACCCTAACCCTAACCCTAACCCGAACCCTAACCCTAACCCTAACCCGACCCCTAACCCGAACCCTAACGCGAACCCTAACCCTAACCCTAACCCTATTCCTAACCCAAACCTTAACCCTAACCCTAACCCGAAACCTAATCCTAACATTAACCCTAACCCTAACCCTAAACCGAACCCTAAACCTAACCCTCACTCTGCCCCGAACCTTAACCCTAATCCTAACCCTAACACGAACCCTAACCCGAACCCTAACCCTAACCCTAACCCGAACCCGAACCCTAACCCTAACCCTAACCCTAACCCGAAACCTAACCCTAACCATAACCCTAAACCTAACCCGTACCCGAACCCTAACCCTAACACTAACCCGAACCCTTACCCTAACCCGAAACCTAACCCTAACCGTAACCCTAATCCTAACCCGAACCCTAACCCTAACCCTAACCCCTAACACTAACCCTAACCCTAACCCTAACCATAACCCTAACCTGAACCCGAACCCTAACCCGAACTCTACACCTAACACTAATCCGAACCCTAACCCTAACCTTAATCCTAACCCTAAACCTAACCCGAACCCGAACCCTAACCCTAACCTTAACCCTAACCCAAACCCGAACCCTAACCCTAACCCGAACACTAACCCCTAACCCTAAGCCTAACCCTAAACCTAATCCGAACCCTAACCCTAACCCTACCTCCTAACCCTAACACTAACCCTAAACCGAACCCAAACCCTAACCCGAACCCTAACCCTCACCGGAACACTAACCCGAACCCTAAACCTAACCTGAACCCGAACCCTAACCCTAACCCTAACCCGAACCCAACCCGAACCTTAACTCTAACCGTAACCCGAACACTAACCCTAACCCTAACCCTAACCCTAACCCTAACCCGAACCCTAACCCTAAACCGAACCCTAACCCTAAACCTAACCCGAACCCTAACCCTAACCCGAACCCGAACCCTAACACATACCCTAACCTTAACCTTAACCCTAACCAGAACCCGAAACCTAACCCTAACCCTAACCCGAACCCTAACCCTAAACCTAACCCGAACCCTAACCCTAAGCCTAACATGAACTCTAACCCTAACCCGAACCCTAACCCTAACCCTAACCCGAACACTAACCCTAACCCTAACCCGACCCCTAACCCGAACCCTAACACATACCCTAACCCTAACCCTAACCCTAACCCTAACCCGAACCCGACTCCCTAACCCGAACCCTACCCCTAATCCTAATCCGAACCCTAACCCTAACCCTATCCCGAACCCTAACCCTAACCCTAACCCTAACCCGAACCCTAACACTAACCCGAACCCTAACACTAACCCGAACCCTAACCCGAACCCGAACCCTAACCGTAACACTAACCCTAAACCGAACCCGAACCCTAACCCTAACCCTAACCCTAACCCGAACCCTAACCCTAACCCGAACCCTAACCCTAACCCGAACCCTAACCCAAACTCTAACCCTAACCCGAACCCGAACCCTAACCCTAAACCGAACCCTAACCCTAACCCGAACCCTAACACTAACACTAACCCTAACCCGAACCCAAACCCTAACCCTAACCCTAAACCGAACCCTAACCCTAACCTTAACCAGAACCCTAACCCTAACCCTACCCCGAACCCGAACTCTAACCCCTTACCCGAATCCTAACCCTAACCCGAACCCTAACCCGAAACCTAACCCTAACCCGATTCCGAACCCTAACCCTAACCCTAACCCGAACCCTAACACTAACCCTAACCCGAACCTTAAACCTAACCCTACCCCGAACCTTAACCCTAACCCTAACCCTAAACCTAAACCTAACCCTAACCCGAACCCTAACCCTAACCCTAACCCTAACCCGAAACCTAACCCGAACCCTAACCCGAACCCTAACCCGAACCCTAACCCTAACCCTAACCCGAACCCTTACCCTAACCCTATCCCTAACCCTAACCCGAACCCGAACCCTAACCAGAACCCTACCCCTAACCCTAATCCGAACCCTAACCATAACCCTAACCCTAACCCGAACCCGAACCCTAACCCTAAACCGAAAACTAACCCTTACCCTAACCCTAATCCTAACCCGAACCCTAACCCGAAACCTAACCCTAACCCTAACACGAACCCTAACCCTAACCCGAACCCTAACCCTAAACCTAACCCGAACCCTATCCCTAACCCGAACCCGAACCCTAACACATACCCTAACCCTATCCTTAACCCTAACCCTAACCCGAACCCTAACCCTAACCCTAACCCGAACCCTAACCCTAAACCTAACCCGAACCCTAACCCTAAGCCTAACATGAACTCTAACCCTAACCCGAACCCTAACCCTAACCCTAACCCGAACACTAACCCTAACCCTAACCCGACCCCTAACCCGAACCCTAACACATACCCTAACCCTAACCCTAACCCTAACCCGAACCCGAACCCTAACCCGAACCGTACCCCTAATCCTAATCCGAACCCTAACCCTAACCCTAACCCTATCCGGAACCCTAACCCTAACCCTAACCCTAACCCGAACCCTAACCCAACCACTAACCCGAACCCGAACCCTAACCCTAACCCTAACCCTAACTCGAACCCGAACCCTAACCCGAACCCTACCCCTAACCCTAATCCGAACCCTAACCCTAACCCTAACCCTCACCCGAACCCGAAACCTAACCCTAACCAGAACCCTAACCCTAACCCTAACCCTAACCCAAACCCTAACACTAACCCTCACCCTAACCCGAACCCTAACCCTAACCCTAACCCTAACCCGAACCCTAACCCGAACCCTAACCCTAACCCTAACCCGAACCCTAACCCTAACCCTAACCCTAACCCGAAACCTAACCGTAACCATAAGCCTAACCCTAACCCTAACCCGAACCCTAACCCTAACCATAACCCGAACACTAACCTTAACCGTAACCCTAACCCTAACCCGAACCCTAACCCTAACCCGAACCCTAAACCTAACCCTAACCCGAACCCTAACCCTAACCCGAACCCTAACCCTAACCCTAACCCTAAGCCTAACACGAACCCTAACCTGAACCCTAACCCTAACCCTAACCTGAACCCTAAACCTAACCCTAACCCTAACCCTAACCCGAACCCTAACCCTAACCCTAACCCTAACCGGAACCCTAACCCTAATCCTAACCCGAACCCGAACCCTAACCCCTTACCCGAATCCTAACCCTAACCCGAACCCTAACCCGAACACTAACCCTAACCCTTACCACGAACCCGAACCCTAACCCTAACCCTAACCCTAACCCGAACCCTAACCCTAACCCTAAACCTAAACCTAACCCTAACCCGAACCCTAAACCTAACCCAAACCCGAACCCTAACCCTAACCCTAACCCTAACCCGAACGGTAACACTAACCCTAACCCATAACCCTAACCCTAACCCTAACCCTAACCCGAACCCTAACCCTAACCCTAAACCTAACCCGTACCCGAACCCTAACCCGAACCCTACCCCTAACCCTAATCCGAACCCTAACCCTAACCCTAACCCTAACCCTAACCCGAACCCTAACCCTAACCGGAACCCTAAACCTAACCCTAACCCTAAACCTAACCCGAAACCTAACCCGAACCCTAAACCTAACCCTAACCCTAACCCTAACCCGAACCATAATCCTAACCTTAACCCGAACCCTAACACTAACCCTAACCCGAACCCGAACCATAACCCCTTACCCGAATCCTAACCCTAACCAGAAACCTAACCCGAACCCTAACCCTAACCCTAACCCCGAACCCGAACCCTAACCCTAACCCGAACCCGAACCCTAACCCTAGCCCTAACCCTAACATGATCCCGAAACCTAATCCTAACCCGAACCCGAAACCTAACCCTAACCCTAACCCAAACCCTAACACTAACCCGAACCCTAACCCTAACCCTAACCCTAACCCGAACCCTAACCCTAACCCTAACCCGACCCCTAACCCGAACCCTAACGCGAACCCTAACCCTAACCCTAACCCTATTCCTAACCCAAACCTTAACCCTAACCCTAACCCGAAACCTAATCCTAACATTAACCCTAACCCTAACCCTAAACCGAACCCTAAACCTAACCCTCACTCTGCCCCGAAACTTAACCCTAATCCTAACCCTAACACGAACCCTAACCCGAACCCTAACCCTAACCCTAACCCGAACCCGAACCCTAACCCTAACCCTAACCCTAACCCGAAACCTAACCCTAACCATAACCCTAAACCTAACCCGTACCCGAACCCTAACCCTAACACTAACCCGAACCCTTACCCTAACCCGAAACCTAACCCTAACCGTAACCCTAATCCTAACCCGAACCCTAACCCTAACCCTAACCCCTAACACTAACCCTAACCCTAACCCTAACCATAACCCTAACCTGAACCCGAACCCTAACCCGAACTCTACACCTAACACTAATCCGAACCCTAACCCTAACCTTAATCCTAACCCTAAACCTAACCCGAACCCGAACCCTAACCCTAACCTTAACCCTAACCCAAACCCGAACCCTAACCCTAACCCGAACACTAACCCCTAACCCTAAGCCTAACCCTAACCCTAATCCGAACCCTAACCCTAACCCTACCTCCTAACCCTAACACTAACCCTAAACCGAACCCAAACCCTAACCCGAACCCTAACCCTCACCGGAACACTAACCCGAACCCTAAACCTAACCTGAACCCGAACCCTAACCCTAACCCTAACCCGAACCCAACCCGAACCCTAACTCTAACCGTAACCCGAACACTAACCCTAACCCTAACCCTAACCCTAACCCTAACCCGAACCCTAACCCTAAACCGAACCCTAACCCTAAACCTAACCCGAACCCTAACCCTAACCCGAACCCGAACCCTAACACATACCCTAACCTTAACCTTAACCCTAACCAGAACCCGAAACCTAACCCTAACCCTAACCCGAACCCTAACCCTAAACCTAACCCGAACCCTAACCCTAAGCCTAACATGAACTCTAACCCTAACCCGAACCCTAACCCTAACCCTAACCCGAACACTAACCCTAACCCTAACCCGACCCCTAACCCGAACCCTAACACATACCCTAACCCTAACCCTAACCCTAACCCTAACCCGAACCCGACTCCCTAACCCGAACCCTACCCCTAATCCTAATCCGAACCCTAACCCTAACCCTATCCCGAACCCTAACCCTAACCCTAACCCTAACCCGAACCCTAACACTAACCCGAACCCTAACACTAACCCGAACCCTAACCCGAACCCGAACCCTAACCGTAACACTAACCCTAAACCGAACCCGAACCCTAACCCTAACCCTAACCCTAACCCGAACCCTAACCCTAACCCGAACCCTAACCCTAACCCGAACCCTAACCCAAACTCTAACCCTAACCCGAACCCGAACCCTAACCCTAAACCGAACCCTAACCCTAACCCGAACCCTAACACTAACACTAACCCTAACCCGAACCCAAACCCTAACCCTAACCCTAAACCGAACCCTAACCCTAACCTTAACCAGAACCCTAACCCTAACCCTACCCCGAACCCGAACTCTAACCCCTTACCCGAATCCTAACCCTAACCCGAACCCTAACCCGAAACCTAACCCTAACCCGATTCCGAACCCTAACCCTAACCCTAACCCGAACCCTAACACTAACCCTAACCCGAACCTTAAACCTAACCCTACCCCGAACCTTAACCCTAACCCTAACCCTAAACCTAAACCTAACCCTAACCCGAACCCTAACCCTAACCCTAACCCTAACCCGAAACCTAACCCGAACCCTAACCCGAACCCTAACCCGAACCCTAACCCTAACCCTAACCCGAACCCTTACCCTAACCCTATCCCTAACCCTAACCCGAACCCGAACCCTAACCAGAACCCTACCCCTAACCCTAATCCGAACCCTAACCCTAACCCTAACCCTAACCCGAACCCGAACCCTAACCCTAAACCGAAAACTAACCCTTACCCTAACCCTAATCCTAACCCGAACCCTAACCCGAAACCTAACCCTAACCCTAACACGAACCCTAACCCTAACCCGAACCCTAACCCTAAACCTAACCCGAACCCTATCCCTAACCCGAACCCGAACCCTAACACATACCCTAACCCTATCCTTAACCCTAACCCTAACCCGAACCCTAACCCTAACCCTAACCCGAACCCTAACCCTAAACCTAACCCGAACCCTAACCCTAAGCCTAACATGAACTCTAACCCTAACCCGAACCCTAACCCTAACCCTAACCCGAACACTAACCCTAACCCTAACCCGACCCCTAACCCGAACCCTAACACATACCCTAACCCTAACCCTAACCCTAACCCGAACCCGAACCCTAACCCGAACCGTACCCCTAATCCTAATCCGAACCCTAACCCTAACCCTAACCCTATCCGGAACCCTAACCCTAACCCTAACCCTAACCCGAACCCTAACCCAACCACTAACCCGAACCCGAACCCTAACCCTAACCCTAACCCTAACCCTAACCCTAACCCGAAACCTAACACTAACCCGAAACCTAACACTAACCCGAACCCTAACCCGAACCCGAACCCTAACCCTAACTCTAACCCTAATCCTAACCCTAACCCTAACCCTAACCCTAACCCGAACCCTAACACTAACCCGAACCCTAACCCTAACCCGAACCCGAACCCTAACACTAACATTAACCGGAACCCTAACCCTAACCCGAACCCTAACCCGAACCCAAACCCTAACCCTAACCCGAACCCTAACCCGAACCCTAACACGAACCCTAAACCTAACCCGAACCCTAAACCTAACCCTAACCCGAACCCGAACCCTAACCCGAACCCTAACCCTAAACCCAACCCTAACACGAACCCTAACCCAAACACTAACCCTAACCCGAACCTGAACCCTAAACCTACCCCGAACCTTAAACCTAACCCTAACCCTAACCCTAAACCTAACCCTAACCCGAACCCTAACCCTAACCCTAACCCTAACCCGAAACCTAACCCTAACCCTAACCCTAACCCGAACCCTAACCTGAACCCTAAACCTAAACCTAACCCGAACCCTAACCCTAACCCTAACCCTAACCCTAACCCGAACACTAACCCTAACCCTAACCCTAACCCGAACCCTGACCCTGACCCTAACCCTAACCCTAACCCTAACCCGAAACTGAACCCTAACCCTAACCCTAACCGTAACCCGAACCCGAACCCTAACTCTAACCCGAACCCTAACCCTAACACTAACCCTAACCCTAACCCGAACCCTAAACCTAACCCGAACCCTAACCCTAACCCGAACCCTAACCCAAACTCTAACCCTAACCCGAACCCGAACCCTAACCCTAAACCGAACCCTAACCCTAACCCGAACCCTAACACTAACACTAACCCTAACCCGAACCCAAACCCTAACCCTAACCCTAACCCTAACCCGAACCCTAACCCTAACCTTAACCAGAACCCTAACCCTAACCCTACCCCGAATCTGAACTCTAACCCCTTACCCGAATCCTAACCCTAACCCGAACCCTAACCCACACCCTACACCTAACCCTAACCCGAACCCTTACCCTAACCCTAACCCTAACCCTAACCCTAACCCGAACGGTAACCCTAACGCTAACCCCAAAACCTAATCCTAACCCTAACCCGAACCCGAACCCTAACCCTAACCCTAACCCTAACTCGAATCCGAACCCTAACCCGAACCCTACCCCTAACCCTAATCCGAACCCTAACCCTAACCCTAACCCTAACCCGAACCCTAACCCTAACCAGAACCCTAACCCTAACCCTAACCCTACCCCGAACCCGAACTCTAACCCCTTACCCGAATCCTAACCCTAACCCGAACCCTAATCCGAACCCTAAACCTAACCCGAATCCGAACCCTAACCCTAACCCTAACCCGAACCCTAACACTAACCCTAACCCGAACCTTAAACCTAACCCTACCCCGAACCTTAACCCTAACCCTAACCCTAAACCTAAACCTAACCCTAACCTGAACCCTAACCCTAACCCCAACCCTAACCCGAAACCTAACCCTAACCTTAACCCTCACCCTAACCCGAACCATACACCTAACCCTAAACCGAACCCTTACCCTAACCCTAACCCTAACCCTATCCCTAACCCGAACGGTAACCCTAACCCTAACCCAAAACCTAATCCTAACCCTAACCCGAACCCGAACCCTAACCCTAACCCTAACCCTAACCCTAACTCGAACCCGAACCCTAACCCGAACCCTACCCCTAACCCTAATCCGAACCCTAACCCTAACCTTAACCCTAACCCGAAACCTAACCCTAACCAGAACCCTAACCCTAACCCTAACCCTAACCCGAACCCTAACCCTAACCCTCACCCTAACCCGAACCCTAACCCTAACCCTAACCCTAACCTGAACCCTAACCCGAACCCTAACCCTAACCCTAACCCGAACCCTAACCCTAACCCTAACCCTAACCCGAAACCTAACCGTAACCATAAGCCTAACCCTAACCCTAACCCGAACCCGAAACCTAACACTAACCCGAAACCTAACACTAACCCGAACCCTAACTCGAACCCGAACCCTAACCGTAACACTAACCCTAAACCGAACCCGAACCCTAACCCTAACCCTAACCCTAACACTAACCCTAACCCTAACCCGAACCCTAACCAAAACCCGAACCCTAACCCTAACCCTAACCCTAATCCTAACCCTAACCCTAACCCTAACCCGAACCCTAACACTAACCCGAACCCTAACCCTAACCCGAACCCGAACCCTAACACTAACCTTAACCGGAACCCTAACCCTAACCCGAACCCTAACCCGAACCCAAACACTAACCCTAACCCGAACCCTAACCCTAACCCTAACCCTAATCCGAAACCTAACCCTAACCAGAACCCTAACCCTAACCCTAACCCTAACCCGAAACCTAAACCTAACCCTAACCTGAACCCTAACCCTAACCCTAACCCTAAGCCTAACACGAACCCTAACCTGAACCCTAACCCTAACCCTAACCTGAACCCTAAACCTAACCCTAACCCTAACCCTAACCCGAACCCTAACCCTAACCCTAACACTAACCGGAACCCTAACCCTAATCCTAAACCGAACCCGAACCCTAACCCCTTACCCGAATCCTAACCCTAACCCGAACACTAACCCGAACCCTAACCCAAACCCTAACCACGAACCCGAACCCTAAACCTAACCCTAACCCTAACCCGAACCCTAACCGTAACCCTAAACCTAAACCTTACCCTAACCCGAACCCTAAACCTAACCCAAACCCGAACCCTAACCCTAACCCTAATCCTAACCCTAACCCGAACGGTAACCCTAACCCTAAACCCTAACCCTAACCCTAACCCTAACCCTAACCCGAACCCTAACCCTAACCCTAACCCTAAACCTAACCCGTACCCGAACCCTAACCCGAACCCTACCCCTAACACTAATCCGAACCCTAACCCTAAACCTAACCCTAACCCTAACCCGAACCCTAACCCTAACCGGAACCCTAAACCTAACCCTAACCCTAACCCTAACCCGAAACCTAACCCGAACCCTAACCCTAACCCTAACCCGAACCCTAACCCTAACCCTAACCGTAACCCGAACCCTAACCCTAACCTTAACCGGAACCCTAACACTAACCCTAACCCGAACCCGAACCATAACCCCTTACCCGAATCCTAACCCTAACCCGAACACTAACCCGAACCCTAACCCTCACCCTAACCCCGAACCAGAACCCTAACCCTAACCCTAACCCGAACCCTAACACGAACCCTAACCCTAACATGATCCCGAAACCTAACCCTAACCCGAACCCGAACCCTAACCCTAACCCTAACCCAAACCCTAACACTAACCCGAACCCTAACCCTAACCCTAACCCTAACCCGAACCCTAACCCTAACCCTAACCCGACCCCTAACCCGAACCCTAACGCGAACCCTAACCCTAACCCTAACCCTATTCCTAACCCAAACCTTAACCCTAACCCTAACCCGAAACCTAATCCTAACATTAACCCTAACCCTAACCCTAAACCGAACCCTAACCCTAACCCTCACTCTGCCCCGAAACTTAACCCTAATCCTAACCCTAACACGAACCCTAACCCGAACCCTAACCCTAACCCTAACCCTAACCCGAACCCTAACCCTAACCCTAACCCTAACCCTAACCCGAACCCTAACCCTAACCATAACCCTAACCCTAACCCGAAACCGAACCCTAACCCTAACACTAACCCGAACCCTTACCCTAACCCGAAACCTAACCCTAACCGTAACCCTAATCCTAACCCGAACCCTAACCCTAACCCTAACCCCTAACACTAACCCTAACCCTAACCCTAACCCTAACCTGAACCCGAACCCTAACCCGAACCCTACACCTAACACTAATCCGAACCCTAACCCTAACCTTAATCCTAACCCTAACCCTAACCCGAACCCGAACCCTAACCCTAACCCTAACCCTAACCCTAACCCTAAACCTAACCCTAACCCGAACCCTAACCCTAAACCTAAACCTAACCCTAACCCGAACCCTAACCAAATCCTAACACGAACCCTAACCCTAACCCTAACCCTAACCCGAACGGTAACACTAACCCTAACCTCTAACCCTAACCCTAAACCTAACCCTAAACCGAACCCTAACCCTAAACCTATCCCTAACCCTAACCCGAACCAGAACCCTAACCAGAACCCTACCCCTAACCCTAATCCGAACCCTAACCCTAACCCTAACCCTAACCCGAACCCTAAACCTAAACCTAAACCTAACCCTAACCCGAACCCTAACCAAACCCTAACACGAACCCTAACCCTAACCCTAACCCTAACCCGAACGGTAACACTAACCCTAACCTCTAACCCTAACCCTAAACCTAACCCTAAACCGAACCCTAACCCTAAACCTATCCCTAACCCTAACCCGAACCCGAACCCTAACCAGAACCCTACCCCTAACCCTAATCCGAACCCTAACCCTAACCCTAACCCTAACCCGAACCCGAACACTAACCCTAACCCGAAAACTAACCCTTACCCTAACCCTAACCCTAACCCGAACCCTAACCCGAAACCTAACCCTAACCCTAACACGAACCCTAACCCTAACCCTAACCCTAACCCGAACCCTAACCCTAACCCGAACCCTAACCCTAAACCTAACCCGAACCCTAACCCTAACCCGAACCCGAACCCTAACACTAACACTAACCCTAACCCGAACCCAAACCCTAACGCTAACCCTAACCCGAACCCTAAACCTAACCTTAACCAGAACCCTAAACGTAACCCTACCCCGAACCCGAACTCTAACCCCTTACCCGAATCCTAACCCTAACCCGAACCCTAACCCGAACCCTAACCCTAACCCGAATCCGAACCCTAACCCTAACCCTAACCCGAACCCTAACACTAACCCTAACCCGAACCTTAAACCTAACCCTACCCCGAACCTTAACCCTAACCCCTACCCTAAACCTAAACCTAACCCTAAAATGAACCCTAACCCTAACCCTAACCCTAACCCGAAACCTAACCCTAACCTTAACCCTCACCCTAACCCGAACCCTACACCTAACCCTAACCCGAACCCTTACCCTAACCCTAAACCTAACCCTAACCCTAACCCGAACGGTAACCCTAACGCTAACCCCAAAACCTAATCCTAACCCTAACCCGAACCCTACCCCTAACCCTAATCCGAACCCTAACCCTAACCCTAACCCTAATCCGAAACCTAACCCTAACCAGAACCCTAACCCTAACCCTAACCCTAACCCGAAACCTAAACCTAACCCTAACCTGAACCCTAACCCTAACCCTAACCCTAAGCCTAACACGAACCCTAACCTGAACCCTAACCCTAACCCTAACCTGAACCCTAAACCTAACCCTAACCCTAACCCTAACCCGAACCCTAACCCTAACCCTAACACTAACCGGAACCCTAACCCTAATCCTAAACCGAACCCGAACCCTAACCCCTTACCCGAATCCTAACCCTAACCCGAACACTAACCCGAACCCTAACCCAAACCCTAACCACGAACCCGAACCCTAAACCTAACCCTAACCCTAACCCGAACCCTAACCGTAACCCTAAACCTAAACCTTACCCTAACCCGAACCCTAAACCTAACCCAAACCCGAACCCTAACCCTAACCCTAATCCTAACCCTAACCCGAACGGTAACCCTAACCCTAACCCCTAACCCTAACCCTAACCCTAACCCTAACCCGAACCCTAAACCTAACCCTAACCCTAAACCTAACCCGTACCCGAACCCTAACCCGAACCCTACCCCTAACACTAATCCGAACCCTAACCCTAACCCTAACCCTAACCCTAACCCGAACCCTAACCCTAACCAGAACCCTAAACCTAACCCTAACCCTAACCCTAACCCGAAACCTAACCCGAACCCTAACCCTAACCCTAACCCGAACCCTAACCCTAACCCTAACCGTAACCCGAACCCTAACCCTAACCTTAACCGGAACCCTAACACTAACCCTAACCCGAACCCTCACCCTAACCCCGAACCCGAACCCTAACCCTAACCCTAACCCGAACCCTAACACGAACCCTAACCCTAACATGATCCCGAAACCTAACCCTAACCCGAACCCGAACCCTAACCCTAACCCTAACCCAAACCCTAACACTAACCCGAACCCTAACCCTAACCCTAACCCTAACCCGAACCCTAACCCTAACCCTAACCCGACCCCTAACCCGAACCCTAACGCGAACCCTAACCCTAACCCTAACCCTATTCCTAACCCAAACCTTAACCCTAACCCTAACCCGAAACCTAATCCTAACATTAACCCTAACCCTAACCCTAAACCGAACCCTAACACTAACCCTCACTCTGCCCCGAAACTTAACCCTACTCCTAACCCTAACACGAACCCTAACCCGAACCCTAACCCTAACCCTAACCCTAACCCGAACCCTAACCCTAACCCTAACCCTAACCCGAAACCTAACCCTAACCATAACCCTAACCCTAACCCGAAACCGAACCCTAACCCTAACACTAACCCGAACCCTTACCCTAACGCGAAACCTAACCCTAACCGTAACCCTAATCCTAACCCGAACCCTAACCCTAACCCTAACCCCTAACACTAACCCTAACCCTAACCCTAACCCTAACCTGAACCCGAACCCTAACCCGAACCCTACACCTAACACTAATCCGAACCCTAACCCTAACCTTAATCCTAACCCTAACCCTAACCCGAACCCGAACCCTAACCCTAACCCTAACCCTAACCCTAACCCGAACCCTAACCCTAACCCGAACACTAACCCCTAACCCTAACCCTAACCCTAACCCTAACCCGAACCCTAACCCTAACCCTACCTCCTAACCCTAACACTAACCCTAAACCGAACCCAAACCCTAACCCGAACCCTAACCCTCACCCGAACACTAACCCGAACCCTAACCCTAACCTGAACCCGAACCCTAACCCTAACCCTAACCCGAACCCAACCCGAACCCTAACTCTAACCGTAACCCGAACACTAACCCTAACCCTAACCCTAAACCGAACCCTAACCCTAACCATAACCCTAACACTAACCCGAACCCTAAACCTAAACCTAACCCGAACCCTAACCCTAACACTAACACTAACCCGAACCCTAACCCTAACCCTAACCCCTAACCCTAACCCTAACCCTAACCGTAACCCGAACCCTAACCCTACCCTAACCCTAACACTAACCCGACCACGAACCCTAACCCGTACCCTACCCCTAACCCTAATCCGAACCCTAACCCTAACCCTAACCCTAACCCTAAACCGAACCCGAACCCTAACCCTAAACCGAACCCGAACCCTAACCCTAACCCGAACCCTAACCCTATCCCGAACCCTAACCCGAAACCGAACCCTAACCCTAACCCTAACCGTAACCCGAACCCGAACCCTAACCCTAACCCGAACCCTAATCCTAAAGCTAACCCTAACCCTAACCCGAACCCTAACCCTAACGCGAACCCTAACCGTAACCCGAAACCTAACCCAAACTCTAACCCTAAACCGAACCTTAACCCTAACCCTAACCCGAACCTTATCCCTAACCCTAACCCTAACCCTAAACCTAACCCTAACCCGAACACTAAACCTAAACCTAACCCTAACCCTAACCTGAACCCTAACCCTAACCTAACCCTAACCCGAACCCTAACCTGAACCCTAACCATAACCCTCACCCGAAACCTAACCCTAAACCTAACCCTAACCCGAACCCTAACCCTAAACCTAAACCTAACCCTAACCCGAACCCTAACCAAATCCTAACACGAACCCTAACCCTAACCCTAACCCTAACCCGAACGGTAACACTAACCCTAACCTCTAACCCTAACCCTAAACCTAACCCTAAACCGAACCCTAACCCTAAACCTATCCCTAACCCTAACCCGAACCCGAACCCTAACCAGAACCCTACCCCTAACCCTAATCCGAACCCTAACCCTAACCCTAACCCTAACCCGAACCCTAAACCTAAACCTAAACCTAACCCTAACCCGAACCCTAACCAAACCCTAACACGAACCCTAACCCTAACCCTAACCCTAACCCGAACGGTAACACTAACCCTAACCTCTAACCCTAACCCTAAACCTAACCCTAAACCGAACCCTAACCCTAAACCTATCCCTAACCCTAACCCGAACCCGAACCCTAACCAGAACCCTACCCCTAACCCTAATCCGAACCCTAACCCTAACCCTAACCCTAACCCGAACCCGAACACTAACCCTAACCCGAAAACTAACCCTTACCCTAACCCTAACCCTAACCCGAACCCTAACCCGAAACCTAACCCTAACCCTAACACGAACCCTAACCCTAACCCTAACCCTAAACCGAACCCTAACCCTAACCCGAACCCTAACCCTAAACCTAACCCGAACCCTAACCCTAACCCGAACCTGAACCCTAACACATACCCTAACCCTAACCTTAACCCTAACCCGAACCCGAAACCTAACCCTAACCCTAACCCGAACCCTAACCCTAAAACTAACCCGAACCCTAACCCTAAGCCTAACATGAACTCTAACCCTAACCCGAACCCTAACCCTAACCCTAACCCGAACACTAACCCTAACCCTAACCCGACACCTAACCCGAACCCTAACACATACCCTAACCCTAACCCTAACCCTAACCCTAACCCGAAACCGAACCCTAACCCGAACCCTACCCCTAATCCTAATCCGAACCCTAACCCTAACCCTAACCCTATCCCGAACCCTAACCCTAACCCTAACCCTAACCCGAACCCTAACCCAAACACTAACCCGAAACCGAACCCTAACCCTAACCCTAACCCTAACCCTAACCCGAACCCTAAACCTAACCCGAACCCTAACACTAACCCGAACCCTAACCCGAACCCGAACCCTAACCGTAACACTAACCCTAAACCGAACCCGAACCCTAACCATAACCCTATCCCTAGCACTAACCCTAACCCTAACCCGAACCCTAACCCGAACCCGATCCCTAACCGTAACCCTAACCCTAATCCTAAACCTAACCCGAACCCTAACCCTAACCCGAACCCTAACACTAACCCGAACCCTAACACTAACCTTAACCGGAACCCTAACCCTAACCCGAACCCTAACCCTAACCCAAACCCTAACCCTAAACCGAACCCTAACCCGAACCCTAACCCTAACCCAAACCCTAACCCTAACCCGAACCCTAACCAGAACCCTAACCCGAACCCTAAACCTAACCCGAACCCTAAACCTAACCCTAACCCGAACCCGAACCCTAACCCGAACCCTAACCCTAAACCTAACTCTAACACGAACCCTAACCCAAACACTAACCCTAACCCGAACCTGAACCCTAACCCTACCCCGAACCATAACCCTAACCCTAAACCTAACCCTAAACCTAACCCTAACCCGAACCCTAACCCTAACCCTAACCCTAACCCGAAACCTAACCCTAACCCTAACCCTAACCCAAACCCTAACCTGAACCCTAAACCTAACCCTAACCCGAACCCTAACCGTAATGCTAACACTAACCCTAACCCTAACCCTAACCCGAACCCTGAATCTGACCCTAACCCTAACCCTAACCCTAACCCGAAACTGAACCCTAACCCTAACCCTAGCCGTAACTCTAACCCGAAACCTAACCCTAACACTAACCCTAACCCTAACCCGAACCCTAACCCTAACCCGAACCCTAACCCTAACCCGAACCCTAACCCAAACTCTAACCCTAACCCGAACCCGAACCCTAACCCTAAACCGAACCCTAACCCTAACCCGAACCCTAACACTAACACTAACCCTAACCCGAACCCAAACCCTAACCCTAACCCTAAACCGAACCCTAACCCTAACCTTAACCAGAACCCTAACCCTAACCCTACCCCGAACCCGAAATCTAACCCCTTACCCGAATCCTAACCCTAACCCGAACCCTAACCCTAACCCGAATCCGAACCCTAACCCTAACCCTAACCCGAACCCTAACACTAACCCTAACCCGAACCTTAAACCTAACCCTACCCCGAACCTTAACCCTAACCCTAACCCTAAACCTAAACCTAACCCTAACCCGAACCCTAACCCTAACCCTAACCCTAACCCGAAAACTAACCCTAACCTTAACCCTCACCCTAACCCGAACCCTAACCCTAACCCTAACCCGAACCCTTACCCTAACCCTATCCCTAACCCTAACCCGAACCCGAACGCTAACCAGAACCCTACCCCTAACCCTAATCCGAAACCTAACCCTAACCCTAACCCTAACCCTAACCAGAACCCGAACCCTAACACTAACCCGTAAACTAACCCTTACCCTAACCTAACCCTAACCCGAACCCTAACCCGAAACCTAACCCTAACCCTAACACGAACCCTAACCCTAACCCTAACCCTAACCCGAACCATAACCCTAACCCGAACCCTAACCCTAAACCTAACACGAACCCTAACCCTAACCCGAACCCGAACCCTAACACATACCCTAACCCTATCCTTAACCCTAACCATAACCCGAACCCTAACCCTAACCCTAACCCGAACCCTAACCCTAAACCTAACCTGAACCCTAACCCTAAGCCTAACATGAACTCTAACCCTAACCCGAACCCTAACCCTAACCCTAACCCGAACACTAACCCTAACCCTAACCCGACCCCTAACCCGAACCCTAACACATACCCTAATCCTAACCCTAACCCGAACCCGAACCCTAACCCAAACCGAACCCCTAATCCTAATCCGAACCCTAACCCTAACCCTAACCCTATCCCGAACCCTAACCCTAACACTAACCCTAACCCGAACCCTAACCCAAACACTAACCCGAACCCGAACCCTAACCCTAACCCTAACCCTAACCCTAACCCGAACCCTAACACTAACCCGAACCCTAACACTAACCCGAACCCTAACCCGAACCCGAACCCTAACCGTAACACTAACCCTAAACCGAACCCGAACCCTAACCCTAACCCTAACCCTAACCCTAACCCGAACCCTAATCCGAACCCGAACCCTAACCCTAACCCTAACCCTAATCCTAACCCTAACCCGAAACCTAACCCTAACCCGAACCCTAACACTAACCCGAACCCTAACCCTAACCCG
This sequence comes from Urocyon cinereoargenteus, assembly GCA_032313775.1. NCBI lineage: Eukaryota > Metazoa > Chordata > Mammalia > Carnivora > Canidae > Urocyon > Urocyon cinereoargenteus. The sequence continues at coordinate 101,855,721 of JAVLSZ010000002.1, forward strand.
AACCCTAACACTAACCTTAACCGGAACCCTAACCCTAACCCGAACCCTAACCCTAACCCAAACCCTAACCCTAACCCGAACCCTAACCCGAACCCTAACCCGAACCCTAAACCTAACCCGAACCCTAAACCTAACCCTAACCCGAACCCGAACCCTAACCCGAACCCTAACCCTAAACCTAACCCTAACACGAACCCTAACCCAAATACTAACCCTAACCCGAACCTGAACCCTAAACCTACCCCGAACCTTAACCCTAACCCTAACCCTATCCCTAAACCTAACCCTAACCCGAACCCTAACCCTAACCCTAACCCTAACCCGAAACCTAACCCTAACCCTAACCCTAACCCGAACCCTAACCTGAACCCTAAACCTAACCCTAACCCGAACCCTAACCCTAACCCTAACCCTAACCCGAACACTAACCCTAACCCTAACGCTATCCTGAACCCTGACCCTGACCCTAACCCTAACCCTAACCAACCCGAAACTGAACCCTAACCCTAACCCTAACCGTAACCCGAACCCGAAACCTAACTCTAACCCGAACCCTAACCCTAACACTAACCCTAACCCTAACCCGAACCCTAACCCTAATCCGAACCCTAACCCTAACCCGAACCCTAACCCAAACTCTAACCCTAACCCGAACCCGAACCCTAACCCTAAACCGAACCCTAACCCTAACCCGAACCCTAACACTAACACTAACCCTAACCCGAACACAAACCCTAACCCTAACCCTAACCCGAACCCTAACACTAACCTTAACCAGAACCCTAAACGTAACCCTACCCCGAACCCGAACTCTAACCCCTTACCCGAATCCTAACCCTAACCCGAACCCTAACCCGAACCCTAACCCTAACCCGAATCCGAACCCTAACCCTAACCCTAACCCTAACCCTAACACTAACCCTAACCCGAACCTTAAACCTAACCCTACCCCGAACATTAACCCTAACCCTAACCCTAAACCTAAACCTAACCCTAACCTGAACCCTAACCCTAACCCTAACCCTAACCCGAAACCTAACCCTAACCTTAACCCTCACCCTAACCCGAACCCTACACCTAGCCCTAACCCGAACCCGTACCCTAACCCTAACCCTAACCCTAACCCTAACCCGAACGGTAACCCTAAACTAACCCCAAAAACTAATCCTAACCCTAACCCGAACCCGAACCCTAACCCTAACCCTAACCCTAACCCTAACCCTAACCCTAACCCTAACTCGAACCCGAACCCTAACCCGGACCCTACCCCTAACCCTAATCCGAACCCTAAACCTAACCCTAAACCTAACCCTAACCGGAACCCTAACCCTAACCAGAACCATAACCCTAAACCTAACCCTAACCCGAACCCTAACCCTAACCCGAAACCTAACCGTAACCATAAGCCTAAACCTAACCCTAACCCGAACCCTAACCCTTACAATAACCCGAACCCTAACCTTAACCGTAACCCTAACCCTAACCCTAACCCGAACCCTAACCCTAACCCTAACCCGAACCCTAAACCTAACCCTAACCCGAACACTAAACCTAACCCTAACCCTAAGCCTAACCCGAACCCGAACCCTAACCCTAACCCGAAAACTAACCCTTACCCTAACCTAACCCTAACCCGAACCCTAACCCGAAACCTAACCCTAACCCTAACACGAACCCTAACCCTAACCCTAACCCTAACCCGAACCATAACCCTAACCCGAACCCTAACCCTAAACCTAACCCGAACCCTAACCCTAACCCGAACCCGAACCCTAAAACATACCCTAACCCTATCCTTAACCCTAACCCTAACCCGAACCCTAACCCTAACCCTAACCCGAACCCTAACCCTAAACCTAACCCGAACCCTAACCCTAAGCCTAACATGAACTCTAACCCTAACCCGAACCCTAACCCTAACCCTAACCCGAACACTAACCCTAACCCTAACCCGACCCCTAACCCGAACCCTAACACATACCCTAATCCTAACCCTAACCCGAACCCGAACCCTAACCCGAACCGTACCCCTAATCCTAATCCGAACCCTAACCCTAACCCTAACCCTATCCCGAACCCTAACCCTAACCCTAACCCTAACCCGAACCCTAACCCAAACACTAACCCGAACCCGAACCCTAACCCTAACCCTAACCCTAACCCGAACCCTAACCCGAACCCTAACACTAACCCGAAACCTAACCTTAACCCGAACCCTAACCCGAACCCGAACCCTAACCGTAACACTAACCCTAAACCGAGCCCGAACCCTAACCCGAACCCTACCCCTAACACTAATCCGAACCCTAACCCTAAACCTAACCCTAACCCTAACCCGAACCCTAACCCTAACCGGAACCCTAAACCTAACCCTAACCCTAACCCTAACCCGAAACCTAACCCGAACCCTAACCCTAACCCTAACCCGAACCCTAACCCTAACCCTAACCGTAACCCGAACCCTAACCCTAACCTTAACCGGAACCCTAACACTAACCCTAACCCGAACCCGAACCATAACCCCTTACCCGAATCCTAACCCTAACCCGAACACTAACCCGAACCCTAACCCTCACCCTAACCCCGAACCAGAACCCTAACCCTAACCCTAACCCGAACCCTAACACGAACCCTAACCCTAACATGATCCCGAAACCTAACCCTAACCCGAACCCGAACCCTAACCCTAACCCTAACCCAAACCCTAACACTAACCCGAACCCTAACCCTAACCCTAACCCTAACCCGAACCCTAACCCTAACCCTAACCCGACCCCTAACCCGAACCCTAACGCGAACCCTAACCCTAACCCTAACCCTATTCCTAACCCAAACCTTAACCCTAACCCTAACCCGAAACCTAATCCTAACATTAACCCTAACCCTAACCCTAAACCGAACCCTAACCCTAACCCTCACTCTGCCCCGAAACTTAACCCTAATCCTAACCCTAACACGAACCCTAACCCGAACCCTAACCCTAACCCTAACCCTAACCCGAACCCTAACCCTAACCCGAACCCTAACCCTAACCATAACCCTAACCCTAACCCGAAACCGAACCCTAACCCTAACACTAACCCGAACCCTTACCCTAACCCGAAACCTAACCCTAACCGTAACCCTAATCCTAACCCGAACCCTAACCCTAACCCTAACCCCTAACACTAACCCTAACCCTAACCCTAACCCTAACCTGAACCCGAACCCTAACCCGAACCCTACACCTAACACTAATCCGAACCCTAACCCTAACCTTAATCCTAACCCTAACCCTAACCCGAACCCGAACCCTAACCCTAACCCTAACCCTAACCCTAACCCTAAACCTAACCCTAACCCGAACCCTAACCCTAAACCTAAACCTAACCCTAACCCGAACCCTAACCAAATCCTAACACGAACCCTAACCCTAACCCTAACCCTAACCCGAACGGTAACACTAACCCTAACCTCTAACCCTAACCCTAAACCTAACCCTAAACCGAACCCTAACCCTAAACCTATCCCTAACCCTAACCCGAACCAGAACCCTAACCAGAACCCTACCCCTAACCCTAATCCGAACCCTAACCCTAACCCTAACCCTAACCCGAACCCTAAACCTAAACCTAAACCTAACCCTAACCCGAACCCTAACCAAACCCTAACACGAACCCTAACCCTAACCCTAACCCTAACCCGAACGGTAACACTAACCCTAACCTCTAACCCTAACCCTAAACCTAACCCTAAACCGAACCCTAACCCTAAACCTATCCCTAACCCTAACCCGAACCCGAACCCTAACCAGAACCCTACCCCTAACCCTAATCCGAACCCTAACCCTAACCCTAACCCTAACCCGAACCCGAACACTAACCCTAACCCGAAAACTAACCCTTACCCTAACCCTAACCCTAACCCGAACCCTAACCCGAAACCTAACCCTAACCCTAACACGAACCCTAACCCTAACCCTAACCCTAACCCGAACCCTAACCCTAACCCGAACCCTAACCCTAAACCTAACCCGAACCCTAACCCTAACCCGAACCCGAACCCTAACACTAACACTAACCCTAACCCGAACCCAAACCCTAACGCTAACCCTAACCCGAACCCTAAACCTAACCTTAACAAGAACCCTAAACGTAACCCTACCCCGAACCCGAACTCTAACCCCTTACCCGAATCCTAACCCTAACCCGAACCCTAACCCGAACCCTAACCCTAACCCGAATCCGAACCCTAACCCTAACCCTAACCCGAACCCTAACACTAACCCTAACCCGAACCTTAAACCTAACCCTACCCCGAACCTTAACCCTAACCCCTACCCTAAACCTAAACCTAACCCTAAAATGAACCCTAACCCTAACCCTAACCCTAACCCGAAACCTAACCCTAACCTTAACCCTCACCCTAACCCGAACCCTACACCTAACCCTAACCCGAACCCTTACCCTAACCCTAAACCTAACCCTAACCTTAACCCGAACGGTAACCCTAACGCTAACCCCAAAACCTAATCCTAACCCTAACCCGAACCCTACCCCTAACCCTAATCCGAACCCTAACCCTAACCCTAACCCTAATCCGAAACCTAACCCTAACCAGAACCCTAACCCTAACCCTAACCCTAACCCGAAACCTAAACCTAACCCTAACCTGAACCCTAACCCTAACCCTAACCCTAAGCCTAACACGAACCCTAACCTGAACCCTAACCCTAACCCTAACCTGAACCCTAAACCTAACCCTAACCCTAACCCTAACCCGAACCCTAACCCTAACCCTAACACTAACCGGAACCCTAACCCTAATCCTAAACCGAACCCGAACCCTAACCCCTTACCCGAATCCTAACCCTAACCCGAACACTAACCCGAACCCTAACCCAAACCCTAACCACGAACCCGAACCCTAAACCTAACCCTAACCCTAACCCGAACCCTAACCGTAACCCTAAACCTAAACCTTACCCTAACCCGAACCCTAAACCTAACCCAAACCCGAACCCTAACCCTAACCCTAATCCTAACCCTAACCCGAACGGTAACCCTAACCCTAACCCCTAACCCTAACCCTAACCCTAACCCTAACCCGAACCCTAAACCTAACCCTAACCCTAAACCTAACCCGTACCCGAACCCTAACCCGAACCCTACCCCTAACACTAATCCGAACCCTAACCCTAACCCTAACCCTAACCCTAACCCGAACCCTAACCCTAACCAGAACCCTAAACCTAACCCTAACCCTAACCCTAACCCGAAACCTAACCCGAACCCTAACACTAACCCTAACCCGAACCCTAACCCTAACCCTAACCGTAACCCGAACCCTAACCCTAACCTTAACCGGAACCCTAACACTAACCCTAACCCGAACCCGAACCATAACCCCTTACCCGAATCCTAACCCTAACCCGAACCCTAACCCGAACCCTAACCCTCACCCTAACCCCGAACCCGAAATCTAACCCTAACCCTAACCCGAACCCTAACACGAACCCTAACCCTAACATGATCCCGAAACCTAACCGTAACCCGAACCCGAACCCTAACCCTAACCCTAACCCAAACCCTAACACTAACCCGAACCCTAACCCTAACCCTAACCCTAACCCGAACCCTAACCCTAACCCTAACCCGACCCCTAACCCGAACCCTAACGCGAACCCTAACCCTAACCCTAACCCTATTCCTAACCCAAACCTTAACCCTAACCCTAACCCGAAACCTAATCCTAACATTAACCCTAACCCTAACCCTAAACCGAACCCTAACCCTAACCCTCACTCTGCCCCGAAACTTAACCCTAATCCTAACCCTAACACGAACCCTAACCCGAACCCTAACCCTAACCCTAACCCTAACCCGAACCCTAACCCTAACCCTAACCCTAACCCGAAACCTAACCCTAACCATAACCCTAACCCTAACCCGAAACCGAACCCTAACCCTAACACTAACCCGAACCCTTACCCTAACGCGAAACCTAACCCTAACCGTAACCCTAATCCTAACCCGAACCCTAACCCTAACCCTAACCCCTAACACTAACCCTAACCCTAACCCTAACCCTAACCTGAACCCGAACCCTAACCCGAACCCTACACCTAACACTAATCCGAACCCTAACCCTAACCTTAATCCTAACCCTAACCCTAACCCGAACCCGAACCCTAACCCTAACCCTAACCCTAACCCTAACCCGAACCCTAACCCTAACCCGAACACTAACCCCTAACCCTAACCCTAACCCTAACCCTAACCCGAACCCTAACCCTAACCCTACCTCCTAACCCTAACACTAACCCTAAACCGAACCCAAACCCTAACCCGAACCCTAACCCTCACCCGAACACTAACCCGAACCCTAACCCTAACCTGAACCCGAACCCTAACCCTAACCCTAACCCGAACCCAACCCGAACCCTAACTCTAACCGTAACCCGAACACTAACCCTAACCCTAACCCTAAACCGAACCCTAACCCTAACCATAACCCTAACACTAACCCGAACCCTAAACCTAAACCTAACCCGAACCCTAACCCTAACACTAACACTAACCCGAACCCTAACCCTAACCCTAACCCCTAACCCTAACCCTAACCCTAACCGTAACCCGAACCCTAACCCTACCCTAACCCTAACACTAACCCGACCACGAACCCTAACCCGTACCCTACCCCTAACCCTAATCCGAACCCTAACCCTAACCCTAACCCTAACCCTAAACCGAACCCGAACCCTAACCCTAAACCGAACCCGAACCCTAACCCTAACCCGAACCCTAACCCTATCCCGAACCCTAACCCGAAACCGAACCCTAACCCTAACCCTAACCGTAACCCGAACCCGAACCCTAACCCTAACCCGAACCCTAATCCTAAAGCTAACCCTAACCCTAACCCGAACCCTAACCCTAACGCGAACCCTAACCGTAACCCGAAACCTAACCCAAACTCTAACCCTAAACCGAACCTTAACCCTAACCCTAACCCGAACCTTATCCCTAACCCTAACCCTAACCCTAAACCTAACCCTAACCCGAACACTAAACCTAAACCTAACCCTAACCCTAACCTGAACCCTAACCCTAACCTAACCCTAACCCGAACCCTAACCTGAACCCTAACCATAACCCTCACCCGAAACCTAACCCTAAACCTAACCCTAACCCGAACCCTAACCCTAAACCTAAACCTAACCCTAACCCGAACCCTAACCAAATCCTAACACGAACCCTAACCCTAACCCTAACCCTAACCCGAACGGTAACACTAACCCTAACCTCTAACCCTAACCCTAAACCTAACCCTAAACCGAACCCTAACCCTAAACCTATCCCTAACCCTAACCCGAACCCGAACCCTAACCAGAACCCTACCCCTAACCCTAATCCGAACCCTAACCCTAACCCTAACCCTAACCCGAACCCTAAACCTAAACCTAAACCTAACCCTAACCCGAACCCTAACCAAACCCTAACACGAACCCTAACCCTAACCCTAACCCTAACCCGAACGGTAACACTAACCCTAACCTCTAACCCTAACCCTAAACCTAACCCTAAACCGAACCCTAACCCTAAACCTATCCCTAACCCTAACCCGAACCCGAACCCTAACCAGAACCCTACCCCTAACCCTAATCCGAACCCTAACCCTAACCCTAACCCTAACCCGAACCCGAACACTAACCCTAACCCGAAAACTAACCCTTACCCTAACCCTAACCCTAACCCGAACCCTAACCCGAAACCTAACCCTAACCCTAACACGAACCCTAACCCTAACCCTAACCCTAAACCGAACCCTAACCCTAACCCGAACCCTAACCCTAAACCTAACCCGAACCCTAACCCTAACCCGAACCCGAACCCTAACACATACCCTAACCCTAACCTTAACCCTAACCCGAACCCGAAACCTAACCCTAACCCTAACCCGAACCCTAACCCTAAAACTAACCCGAACCCTAACCCTAAGCCTAACATGAACTCTAACCCTAACCCGAACCCTAACCCTAACCCTAACCCGAACACTAACCCTAACCCTAACCCGACACCTAACCCGAACCCTAACACATACCCTAACCCTAACCCTAACCCTAACCCTAACCCGAAACCGAACCCTAACCCGAACCCTACCCCTAATCCTAATCCGAACCCTAACCCTAACCCTAACCCTATCCCGAACCCTAACCCTAACCCTAACCCTAACCCGAACCCTAACCCAAACACTAACCCGAAACCGAACCCTAACCCTAACCCTAACCCTAACCCTAACCCGAACCCTAAACCTAACCCGAACCCTAACACTAACCCGAACCCTAACCCGAACCCGAACCCTAACCGTAACACTAACCCTAAACCGAACCCGAACCCTAACCATAACCCTATCCCTAGCACTAACCCTAACCCTAACCCGAACCCTAACCCGAACCCGATCCCTAACCCTAACCCTAACCCTAATCCTAAACCTAACCCGAACCCTAACCCTAACCCGAACCCTAACACTAACCCGAACCCTAACACTAACCTTAACCGGAACCCTAACCCTAACCCGAACCCTAACCCTAACCCAAACCCTAACCCTAACCCGAACCCTAACCCGAACCCTAACCCTAACCCAAACCCTAACCCTAACCCGAACCCTAACCAGAACCCTAACCCGAACCCTAAACCTAACCCGAACCCTAAACCTAACCCTAACCCGAACCCGAACCCTAACCCGAACCCTAACCCTAAACCTAACTCTAACACGAACCCTAACCCAAACACTAACCCTAACCCGAACCTGAACCCTAACCCTACCCCGAACCATAACCCTAACCCTAAACCTAACCCTAAACCTAACCCTAACCCGAACCCTAACCCTAACCCTAACCCTAACCCGAAACCTAACCCTAACCCTAACCCTAACCCAAACCCTAACCTGAACCCTAAACCTAACCCTAACCCGAACCCTAACCGTAATGCTAACACTAACCCTAACCCTAACCCTAACCCGAACCCTGAATCTGACCCTAACCCTAACCCTAACCCTAACCCGAAACTGAACCCTAACCCTAACCCTAGCCGTAACTCTAACCCGAAACCTAACCCTAACACTAACCCTAACCCTAACCCGAACCCTAACCCTAACCCGAACCCTAACCCTAACCCGAACCCTAACCCAAACTCTAACCCTAACCCGAACCCGAACCCTAACCCTAAACCGAACCCTAACCCTAACCCGAACCCTAACACTAACACTAACCCTAACCCGAACCCAAACCCTAACCCTAACCCTAAACCGAACCCTAACCCTAACCTTAACCAGAACCCTAACCCTAACCCTACCCCGAACCCGAAATCTAACCCCTTACCCGAATCCTAACCCTAACCCGAACCCTAACCCTAACCCGAATCCGAACCCTAACCCTAACCCTAACCCGAACCCTAACACTAACCCTAACCCGAACCTTAAACCTAACCCTACCCCGAACCTTAACCCTAACCCTAACCCTAAACCTAAACCTAACCCTAACCCGAACCCTAACCCTAACCCTAACCCTAACCCGAAAACTAACCCTAACCTTAACCCTCACCCTAACCTGAACCCTAACCCTAACCCTAACCCGAACCCTTACCCTAACCCTATCCCTAACCCTAACCCGAACCCGAACGCTAACCAGAACCCTACCCCTAACCCTAATCCGAAACCTAACCCTAACCCTAACCCTAACCCTAACCAGAACCCGAACCCTAACACTAACCCGTAAACTAACCCTTACCCTAACCTAACCCTAACCCGAACCCTAACCCGAAACCTAACCCTAACCCTAACACGAACCCTAACCCTAACCCTAACCCTAACCCGAACCATAACCCTAACCCGAACCCTAACCCTAAACCTAACACGAACCCTAACCCTAACCCGAACCCGAACCCTAACACATACCCTAACCCTATCCTTAACCCTAACCATAACCCGAACCCTAACCCTAACCCTAACCCGAACCCTAACCCTAAACCTAACCTGAACCCTAACCCTAAGCCTAACATGAACTCTAACCCTAACCCGAACCCTAACCCTAACCCTAACCCGAACACTAACCCTAACCCTAACCCGACCCCTAACCCGAACCCTAACACATACCCTAATCCTAACCCTAACCCGAACCCGAACCCTAACCCAAACCGAACCCCTAATCCTAATCCGAACCCTAACCCTAACCCTAACCCTATCCCGAACCCTAACCCTAACACTAACCCTAACCCGAACCCTAACCCAAACACTAACCCGAACCCGAACCCTAACCCTAACCCTAACCCTAACCCTAACCCGAACCCTAACACTAACCCGAACCCTAACACTAACCCGAACCCTAACCCGAACCCGAACCCTAACCGTAACACTAACCCTAAACCGAACCCGAACCCTAACCCTAACCCTAACCCTAACCCTAACCCGAACCCTAATCCGAACCCGAACCCTAACCCTAACCCTAACCCTAATCCTAACCCTAACCCGAAACCTAAACCTAACCCGAACCCTAACACTAACCCGAACCCTAACCCTAACCCGAACCCTAACACTAACCTTAACCGGAACCCTAACCCTAACCCGAACCCTAACCCTAACCCAAACCCTAACCCTAACCCGAACCCTAACCCGAACCCTAACCCGAACCCTAAACCTAACCCGAACCCTAAACCTAACCCTAACCCGAACCCGAACCCTAACCCGAACCCTAACCCTAAACCTAACCCTAACACGAACCCTAACCCAAATACTAACCCTAACCCGAACCTGAACCCTAAACCTACCCCGAACCTTAACCCTAACCCTAACCCTATCCCTAAACCTAACCCTAACCCGAACCCTAACCCTAACCCTAACCCTAACCCGAAACCTAACCCTAACCCTAACCCTAACCCGAACCCTAACCTGAACCCTAAACCTAACCCTAACCCGAACCCTAACCCTAACCCTAACCCTAACCCGAACACTAACCCTAACCCTAACGCTATCCCGAACCCTGACCCTGACCCTAACCCTAACCCTAACCAACCCGAAACTGAACCCTAACCCTAACCCTAACCGTAACCCGAACCCGAAACCTAACTCTAACCCGAACCCTAACCCTAACACTAACCCTAACCCTAACCCGAACCCTAACCCTAATCCGAACCCTAACCCTAACCCGAACCCTAACCCAAACTCTAACCCTAACCCGAACCCGAACCCTAACCCTAAACCGAACCCTAACCCTAACCCGAACCCTAACACTAACACTAACCCTAACCCGAACACAAACCCTAACCCTAACCCTAACCCGAACCCTAACACTAACCTTAACCAGAACCCTAAACGTAACCCTACCCCGAACCCGAACTCTAACCCCTTACCCGAATCCTAACCCTAACCCGAACCCTAACCCGAACCCTAACCCTAACCCGAATCCGAACCCTAACCCTAACCCTAACCCTAACCCTAACACTAACCCTAACCCGAACCTTAAACCTAACCCTACCCCGAACCTTAACCCTAACCCTAACCCTAAACCTAAACCTAACCCTAACCTGAACCCTAACCCTAACCCTAACCCTAACCCGAAACCTAACCCTAACCTTAACCCTCACCCTAACCCGAACCCTACACCTAGCCCTAACCCGAACCCGTACCCTAACCCTAACCCTAACCCTAACCCTAACCCGAACGGTAACCCTAAACTAACCCCAAAAACTAATCCTAACCCTAACCCGAACCCGAACCCTAACCCTAACCCTAACCCTAACCCTAACCCTAACCCTAACTCGAACCCGAACCCTAACCCGAACCCTACCCCTAACCCTAATCCGAACCCTAAACCTAACCCTAAACCTAACCCTAACCGGAACCCTAACCCTAACCAGAACCCTAACCCTAAACCTAACCCTAACCCGAACCCTAACCCTAACCCGAAACCTAACCGTAACCATAAGCCTAAACCTAACCCTAACCCGAACCCTAACCCTTACAATAACCCGAACCCTAACCTTAACCGTAACCCTAACCCTAACCCTAACCCGAACCCTAACCCTAACCCTAACCCGAACCCTAAACCTAACCCTAACCCGAACACTAAACCTAACCCTAACCCTAAGCCTAACCCGAACCCGAACCCTAACCCTAACCCGAAAACTAACCCTTACCCTAACCTAACCCTAACCCGAACCCTAACCCGAAACCTAACCCTAACCCTAACACGAACCCTAACCCTAACCCTAACCCTAACCCGAACCATAACCCTAACCCGAACCCTAACCCTAAACCTAACCCGAACCCTAACCCTAACCCGAACCCGAACCCTAAAACATACCCTAACCCTATCCTTAACCCTAACCCTAACCCGAACCCTAACCCTAACCCTAACCCGAACCCTAACCCTAAACCTAACCGAACCCTAACCCTAAGCCTAACATGAACTCTAACCCTAACCCGAACCCTAACCCTAACCCTAACCCGAACACTAACCCTAACCCTAACCCGACCCCTAACCCGAACCCTAACACATACCCTAATCCTAACCCTAACCCGAACCCGAACCCTAACCCGAACCGTACCCCTAATCCTAATCCGAACCCTAACCCTAACCCTAACCCTATCCCGAACCCTAACCCTAACCCTAACTCTAACCCGAACCCTAACCCAAACACTAACCCGAACCCGAACCCTAACCCTAACCCTAACCCTAACCCGAACCCTAACCCGAACCCTAACACTAACCCGAAACCTAACCTTAACCCGAACCCTAACCCGAACCCGAACCCTAACCGTAACACTAACCCTAAACCGAGCCCGAACCCTAACCATAACCCTAACCCTAACCCTAACCCGAACCCTAACCCGAACCAGAACCCTAACCCTAACCCTAACCCTAATCCTAACCCTAACACGAAACCTAACCGTAACCCGAACCCTAACACTAACCCGAACCCTAACCCTAACCCGAACCCTAACACTAACCTTAACCGGAACCCTAACCCTAACCCGAACCCTAACCCTAACCCAAACCCTAACCCTAACCGGAACCCTAACCCGAACCCTAACCCGAACCCTAAACCTAACCCGAACCCTAAACCTAACCCTAACCCGAACCCGAACCCTAACCCGAACCCTAACCCTAACCTAACCCTAACACGAACCCTAACCCAAATACTAACCCTAACCCAACCTGAACCCTAAACCTACCCCGAACCTTAACCCTAACCCTAACCCTAATCCTAAACCTAACCCTAACCCGAACCCTAACCCTAACCCTAACCCTAACCCGAAACCTAACCCTAACCCTAACCCTAACCCGAACCCTAACCCTAACCCTAACCCTAACCCGAAACCTAACCCTAACCCTAACCCTAACCCGAACCCTAACCTGAACCCTAAACCTAACCCTAACCCTAACCCTAACCCGAACACTAACCCTAAACCTAACGCTAACCCGAACCCTGACCCTAACCCTAACCCTAACCCTAACCCGAAACTGAACCCTAACCCCAACCCTAACCGTAACCCGAACCCGAAACCTAACTCTAACCCGAACCCTAACCCTAACACTAACCCTAACCCTAACCCGAACCCTAACCCTAATCCGAACCCTAACCCTAACCCGAACCCTAACCCAAAATCTAACCCTAACCCGAACCCGAACCCTAACCCTAAACCGAACCCTAACCGTAACCCGAACCCTAACACTAACACTAACCCTAACCCGAACCCAAACCCTAACCCTAACCCTAACCCGAACCCTAACCCTAACCTTAACCAGAACCCTAAACGTAACCCTACCCCGAACCCGAACTCTAACCCCTTACCCGAATCCTAACCCTAACCCGAACCCTAACCCGAACCCTAACCCTAACCCGTATCCGAACCCTTACCCTAACCCTAACCCGAACCCTAACACTAACCCTAACCCGAACCTTAAACCTAACCCTACCCCGAACCTTAACCCTAACCCTAACCCTAAACCTAAACATAACCCTAACCTGAACCCTAACCCTAACCCTAACCCTAACCCGAAACCTAACCCTAACCTTAACCCTCACCCTAACCCGAACGCTACACCTAACCCTAACCCGAACCCTTACCCTAACCCTAACCCTAACCCTAACCCTAACCCTAACCCGAACGGTAACCCTAACCATAACCCCAAAACCTAATCCTAACCCTAACCCGAACCCGAACCCTAACCCTAACCCTAACCCTAACCCTAACTCGAACCCGAACCCTAACCCGAACCCTACCCCTAACCCTAATCCGAACCCTAACCCTAACCCTAAACCTAACGCTAACCGGAACCCTAACCCTAACCAGAACCCTAAACCTAACCCTAACCCTAACCCGAACCCTAACCCTAACCCTCACCCTAACCCGAACCCTAACCCTAACCCTAACCCTAACCCGAACCCTAACCCGAACCCTAACCCTAACCCGAACCCTAAACCTAACCCTAACCCTAACCCGAAACCTAACCGTAACCATAAGCCTAACCCTAACCCTAACCCGAACCCTAACCCTAACAATAACCCGAACCCTAACCTTAACCGTAACCCTAACCCTAACCCGAACCCTAACCCTAACCCTAACCCGAACCCTAAACCTAACCCTAACCCGAACCCTAACCCTAACCCTAACCCTAAGCCTAACACGAACCCTAACCTGAACCCTAACCCTAACCCTAACCTGAACCCTAAACCTAACCCTAACCCTAACCCTAACCCTAACCCGAACCCTAACCCTAACCCTAACCCTAACCGGAACCCTAACCCTAATCCTAACCCGAACCCGAACCCTAACCCCATACCCGAATCCTAACCCTAAACCGAACCCTAACCCGAACCCTAACCCTAACCCTAACCACGAACCCGAACCCTAAACCTAACCCTAACCCTAACCCGAACCCTAACCCTAACCCTAAACCTAAACCTAACCCTAACCCGAACCCTAAACCTAACCCAAACCCGAACCCTAACCCTAACCCTAATCCTAACCCTAACCCGAACGGTAACCCTAACCCTAACCCCTAACCCTAACCCTAACCCTAACCCTAACCAGAACCCTAACCCTAACCCTAACCCTAACCCTAAACCTAACCCGTTCCCGAACCCTAACCCGAACCATACCCCTAACACTAATCCGAACCCTAACCCTAACCCTAACCCTAAACCGAACCCTAACCCTAACCGGAACCCTAAACCTAACCCTAACCCTAACCCTAACCCGAAACCTAACCCGAACCCTAACCCTAACCCTAACCCGAAACCTAACCCTAACCCTAACCCTAACCCGAAACCTAACCCTAACCTTAACCGGAACCCTAACACTAACCCTAACCCGAACCCGAACCATAACCCTTTACCCGAATCCTAACCCTAACCCGAACCCTAACCCGAACCCGAACCCTAACCCTAACCCCGAAACCGAACCCTAACCCTAACCCTAACCCGAACCCTAACCCGAACCCTAACCCTAATATGATCCCGAAACCTAACCCTAACCCGAACCCGAACCCTAACCCTAACCCTAACCCAAACCCTAACACTAACCCGAACCCTAACCCTAACCCTAACCCTAACCCGAACCCTAACCCTAACCCTAACCCGACCCCTAACCCGAACCCTAACGCGAACCCTAACCCTAGCCCTAACCCTATTCCTAACCCAAACCTTAACCCTAACCCTAACCCGAAACCTAATCCTAACATTAACCCTAACCCTAACCCTAAACCGAACCCTAACCCTAACCCTCACTCTGCCCCGAACCTTAACCCTAATCCTAAACCTAACACGAACCCTAACCCGAAACCTAACCCTAACCCTAACCCTAACCCGAACCCTAAACCTAACCCTAACCCTAACCCGAACCCTAACCCTAACCATAACCCTAACCCTAACCCGAACCCGAACCCTAACCCTAACACTAACCCGAACCCTTACCCTAACCCGAAACCTAACCCTAACCGTAACCCTAATCCTAACCCGAACCCTAACCCTTACCCTAACCCCTAACACTAACACTAACCCTAACCCTAACCCTAACCCTAAACTGAACCCGAACCCTAACCCGAACCCTACACCTAACACTAATCCGAACCCTAACCCTAACCTTAATCCTAACCCTAACCCTAAAGAGAACCCGAAACTAACCCTAACCCTAACCCTAACCCGAATCCTAACCCTAACCAGAACACTAACCCCTAAACCTAACCCTAACCCTAACCCTAACCCGAACCCTAACCCTAACACACCTCCTAACCCTAACACTAACCCTAAACCGAACCCAAACCCTAACCCGAACCCTAACCCTAACCCTAACACTAACACTAACCCGAAACCTAACCCTAACCCTAAACCCTAACCCTAACCCTAACCCTAACCGTAACCCGAACCCTAACCCTACCCTAACCCTAACACTAACCCGACCACGAACCCTAACCCGTACCCTACCCCTAACCCTAATTCGAACCCTCACCCTAACCCTAACCCTAACCCTAAACCGAACCCGACCCTAACCCTAACCCGAACCCGAACCCTAACCCTAACCCGAACCCTAACCCTATCCCGAAACCTAACCCGAAACCGAAACCTAACCCTAACCCTAACCCTAACCCGAACCCTAACCAAACCCTAACCCGAACCCTAACCCTAACCCTAACCCGAACGGTAACACTAACCCTAACCCCTAACCCTAACCCTAAACCTAACCCTAAACCGAACCCTAACCCTAAACCTATCCCTAACCCTAACCCGAACCCGAACCCTAACCAGAACCCTACCCCTAACCCTAATCCGAACCCTAACCCTAACCCTAACCCTAACCCGAACCCGAACCCTAACCCTAACCCGAAAACTAACCCTTACCCTAACCCTAACCCTAACCCGAACCCTAACCCGAAACCTAACCCTAACCCTAACACGAACCCTAAACCTAACACTAACCCTAACCCGAACCCTAACCCTAACCCGAACCCTAACCCTAAACCTAACCCGAACCCTAACCCTAACCCGAACCCGAAACCTAACACATACCCTAACCCTAACCTTAACCCTAACCCGAACCCGAACCCTAACCCTAACCCTAACCCGAACGCTAACCCTAAACCTAACCCGAACCCTAACCCTAAGCCTAACATGAACTCTAACCCTAACCCGAACCCTAACCCTAACCCTAACCCGAACACTAACCCTAACCCTAACTCGACCCCTAACCCGAACCCTAACACATACCCTAACCCTAACCCTAACCCGAAACCGAACCCTAACCCGAACCCTACCCCTAATCCTAATCCGAACCCTAACCCTAACCCTAACCCTATCCCGAACCCTAACCCAAACCCTAACCCTAACCCGAACCCTAACCCAAACACTAACCCGAACCCGAACCCTAACCTTAACCCTAACCCTAACCCGAACCCTAACCCTAACCTGAACCCTGACACTAACCCGAACCCTAACCCGAACCCGAACCCTAACCGTAACACTAACCCTAAACCGAACCCGAACCCTAACCCTAAACCTAACCCTAACACTAACCCTAACCCTAACCCGAACCCTAACCCGAACCCGAACCCTAACCCTAACCCTAACCCTAATCCTAACCCTAACGCGAACCCTAACCCTAACCCGAACCCTAACACTAACCCGAACCCTAACCCTAACCCGAACCCGAACCCTAACACTAACCTTAACCGGAACCCTAACCCTAACCCGAACCCTAACCCTAACCCAAACCCTAACCCTAACCCGAACCCTAACCCGAAACCTAACCCGAACCCTAAACCTAACCCTAACCCGAACCCGAACACTAACCCGAACCCTAACCCTAAACCTAACCCTAACCCGAATCCGAACCCTAACCCTAACCCTAACCCGAACCCTAACACTAACCCTAACCCGAACCTTAAACCTAACCCTACCCCGAAACTTAACCCTAACCCTAACCCTAAACCTAAACCTAACCCTAACCCGAACCCTAACCCTAAACCTAACCCTAACCCGAAACCTAACCCTAAACTTAACCCTCACCCTAACCCGAACCCTAACCCTAACCCTAACCCTAACCCGAACCCTTACCCTAACCCTATCCCTAACCCTAACCCGAACCCGAACCCTAACCAGAACCCTACCCCTAACCCTAATCCGAACCCTAACCCTAAACCTAACCCTAACCCTAACCCGAACCCGAACCCTAACCCTAACCCGAAAACTAACCCTTACCCTAACCCTAACCCTAACCCGAACCCTAACCCGAAACCTAACCCTAACACGAACCCTAACCCTAAACCTAACCCTAACCCGAACCCTACCCCTAACCCGAACCCTAACCCTAAACCTAACCCGAACCCTAACCTTAACCCGAACCCGAACCCTAACACATACCCTAACCCTATCCTTAACCCTAACCCTAACCCGAACCCTAACCCTAACCCTAACCCGAACCCTAACCCTAAACCTAACCCGAACCCTAACCCTAAGCCTAACATGAACTCTAACCCTAACCCGAACCCTAACCCTAACCCTAACCCGAACACTAACCCTAACCCTAACCCGACCCCTAACCCGAACCCTAACACATACCCTAACCCTAACCCTAACCCTAACCCGAACCCGAACCCTAACCCGAACCGTACCCCTAATCCTAATCCGAACCCTAACCCTAACCCTAACCCTATCCCGAACCCTAACCCTAACCCTAACCCGAACCCGAACCCAAACACTAACCCGAACCCGAACCCTAACCCTAACCCTAACCCTAAACCTAACCCGAACCCTAACACTAACCCGAACCCTAACACTAACCCGAACCCTAACCCGAACCCGAACACTAACCGTAACACTAACCCTAAACCGAACCCGAACCCTAACCCTAACCCTAACCCTAACACTAACCCTAACCCTAACCCGAACCCTAACCCGAACCTGAACCCTAACCCTAACCCTAACCCTAAACCTAATCCTAACCCTAACCAGAACCCTAACCCTAACCCGAACCCTAACACTAACCCGAACACTAACCCTAACCCGAACCCGAACCCTAACATTAACCTTAACCGGAACCCTAACCCTAACCCGAACCCTAACCCTAACCCAAACCCTAACCCTAACCCGAACACTAACACGAACCCTAACCTGAACCCTAAACCTAACCCGAACCCTAAACCTAACCCTAACCCAAACCCTTACCCTAACCCGAACCCTAATCCTAAACCTAACCCTAACACGAACCCTAACCCAAACACTAACCCTGACCCGAACCTGAACCCTAAACCTACCCCGAACCTTAACCCTAACCCTAACCCTAACCCTAAACCTAACCCTAACCCGAACCCTAACCCTAACCCGAAACCTAACCCTAACCCTAACCCTAACCCGAACCCTAACCTGAACCCTAAACCTAACCCTAACCCGAACCCTAACCCTACCCTAACCCTAACCCTAACCCGAACCCTGACCCTGACCCTAACCCTAAACCTAACCCTAACCCGAAACTGAACCCTAACCCTAACCGTAACCGTAACCCGAACCCTAACCTGAACCCTAAACCTAACCCTAACCCGAACCCTAACCCTACCCTAACCCTAACCCTAACCCGAACACTAAACCTAACCCTAACACTAACCCGAACCCTGACCCTGACCCTAACCCTAAACCTAACCCTAACCCGAAACTGAACCCTAACCCTAACCCTAACCGTAACCCGAACCCGAACCCTACCTCTAACCCGAACCCTAACCCTAACACTAACCCTAACCCTAACCCGAACCCTAACCCAAACCCTAACCCTAAACCGAACCCTAACCCAAATTCTAACCCTAACCGGAACCCGAACCCTAACCCTAAACCGAACCCTAACCCTAACCCGAACACTAACACTAACACTAACCCTAACCCGAACCCAAACCCTAACCCTAACCCTAACCCGAACCCTAACCCTAACCTTAACCAGAACCCTAACCCTAACCCTACCCCGAACCCGAACTCTAACCCCTTACCCGAATCCTAACCCTAACCCGAACCCTGACCCGAACCCTAACCCTAACCCGAATCCGAACCCTAACCCTAACCCGAACCCTAACACTAACCCTAACCCGAACCATAAATCTAACCCTACCCCGAACCTTAACCCTAACCCTAACCCTAAACCTAAACCTAACCCTAACCTGAAACCTAACCCTAACCCTAACCCCAACCCGAAACCTAACCCTAACCTTAACCCTAACGCTAACCCGAACCCTACACCTAACCCTAACCCGAACCCTTACCCTAACCCTAACCCTAACCCTAACCCGAACGGTAACCCTAACCCTAACCCCAAAACCTAATCCTAACCCTAACCCGAACCCGAACCCTAACCCTAACCCTAACCCTAACTCGAACCCGAACCCTAACCCGAACCCTACCCCTAACCCTAATCCGAACCCTAACCCTAACCCTAACCCTAACCCTAACCCGAAACATAACCCTAACCAGAACCCTAACCCTAACCCTAACCCTAACCCGAATCCTAACCCTAACCCGAACCCTAACCCGAACCCTAACCCTAACCCTAACCACGAACCCGAAACCTAAACCTAACCCTAACCCTAACCCTAACCCGAACCCTAACCCTAACCCTAAACCTAAACCTAACCCTAACCCGAACCCTAAACCTAACCCAAACCCGAACCCTAACCCTAACCCTAATCCTAACCCTAACCCGAACGGTAACCCTAACCCTAACCCTAACCCTAACCCTAACCCTAACCCGAACCCTAACCCTAACCCTAAACCTAACCCGTACCCGAACCCTAACCCGAACCCTACCACTAACACTAATCCGAACCCTAACCCTAACCCTAACCCTAACCCTAACCCTAACCCGAACCCTAACCCTAACCCTAACCCTAACCGGAACCCTAAACCTAACCCTAACCCTAACCCTAACCCAAAACCTAACCCGAACCCTAACCCTAACCCTAACCCGAACCCTGACCCTAACCCTAACCCTAACCCAAACCCTAACCCTAACCTTAACCGGAACCCTAACACTAACCCTAACCCGAACCCGAACCATAACCCCTTACCCGAATCCTAACCCTAACCC
Organism: Urocyon cinereoargenteus; assembly: GCA_032313775.1. Taxonomy (NCBI): domain Eukaryota; kingdom Metazoa; phylum Chordata; class Mammalia; order Carnivora; family Canidae; genus Urocyon; species Urocyon cinereoargenteus. Next base: position 101,876,823 of record JAVLSZ010000002.1, read on the forward strand.
GAAACCTAACCCGAACCCTAAACCTAACCCTAACCCCGAACCCGAACCCTAACCCTAACCCTAACCCGAACCCTAACCCGAAACCTAACCCTAACCCGAACCCGAACCCTAACCCTAACCCTAAACCAAACCCTAACACTAACCCGAACCTAACCCTAAACCTAACCCTAACCCGAACCCTAAACCTAACCCTAACCCGACCCCTAACCCGAACCCTAACGCGAACCCTAACCCTAACCCTAACCTATTCCTAACCCAAACCTTAACCCTAACCCTAACCCGAAACCTAATCCTAACATTAACCCTAAGCCTAACCCTAAAACGAACCCTAACCCTAACCCTCACTCTGCCCCGAAACTTAACCCTAATCCTAACCCTAACACGAACCCTAACCCGAACCCTAACCCTAACCCTAACCCTAACCCGAAACCTAACCCTAACCCTAACCCTAACCCGAACCCTAACCCTAACCATAACCCTAACCCTAACCCGAACCCCAACCCTAACCCTAACACTAACCCGAACCCTTACCCTAACCCGAAACCTAACCCTAACCGTAACCCTAATCCTAACCCGAACCCTAACCCTAACCCTAACCCCTAACACTAACCCTAACCCTAACCCTAACCCTAACCCTAACCTGAACCCGAACCCTAACCCGAACCCTACACCTAACACTAATCCGAACCCTAACCCTAACCTTAATCCTAACCCTAACCCTAACCCGAACCCGAACCCTAACCCTAACCCTAACCCGAACCCTAACCCTAACCTTAACCAGAACCCTAACCCTAACCCTACCCCGAACCCGAACTCTAACCCCTTACCCGAATCCTAACCCTAACCCGAACCCTGAACCGAACCCTAACCCTAACCCGAATCCGAACCCTAACCCTAACCCTAACCCGAACCCTAACACTAACCCTAACCCGAACCTTAAACCTAACCCTACACCGAACCTTAACACTAACCCTAACCCTAAACCTAAACCTAACCCTAACCTGAAACCTAACCCTAACCCTAACCCTAACCCGAAACCTAACCCTAACCTTAACCCTCACCCTAACCCGAAACCTACACCTAACCCTAACCCGAACCCTTACCCTAACCCTAACCCTAACCCTAACCCTAACCCTAACCCGAACGGTAACCCTAACCCTAACCCCAAAACCTAATCCTAACCCTAACCCGAACCCGAAGCCTAACCCTACCCCTAACCCTAACTCGAACCCGAACCCTAACCCGAACCCTACCCCTAACCCTAATCCGAACCCTAACCCTAACCTTAACCCTAACCGTAACCCGAAACCTAACCCTAACCAGAACCCTAACCCTAACCCTAACCCGAACCCGAACCCTAACCCTAACCCTAACCCTAACCCTAACCCGAACCCTAACCCTAACCCGAATCCTAACCCGATCCCTAACCCTAACCCTAACCCGAACCCTAACCCTAACCCTAACCCGAAACCTAACCGTAACCATAAGCCCAACCCTAACCCGAACCCTAACCCTAACTGTAACCCGAACCCTAACCTTAACCGTAACCCTAACCCTAACCCGAAACCTAACCCTAACCCTAACCCGAACCCTAAACCTAACCCTAACCCGAACCCTAACCCTAACCCTAACCCTAAGCCTAACACGAACCCTAACCTGAACCCTAACCCTAACCCTAACCTGAACCTAAACCTAACCCTAACCCTAACCCTAACCCGAACCCTAACCCTAACCCTAACCCTAACCGGAACCCTAACCCTAATCCTAACCCGAACCCGAAACCTAACCCCTTACCCGAATCCTAACCCTAACCCGAACCCTAACCCGAACCCTAACCCTAACCCTAACCACGAACCCGAACCCTAAACCTAACCCTAACCCTAACCCGAACCCTAACCCTAACCCTAAACCTAAACCTAACCCTAACCCGAACCCTAAACCTAACCCAAACCCGAACCCTAACCCTAACCCTAATCCTAACCCTAACCCGAAAGGTAACCCTAACCCTAACCCCTAACCCTAACCCTAACCCTAAACCGAATCCTAACCCTAACCCTAACCCTAACCCTAAACCTAACCCGTACCCGAACCCTAACCCGAACCCTACCACTAACACTAATCCGAACCCTAACCCTAACCCTAACCCTAACCCTAAACCTAACCCGAAACCTAACCCTAACCGGAACCCTAAACCTAACCCTAACCCTAACCCTAACCCGAAACCTAACCCGAACCCTAACCCTAACCCTAACCCGAACCCTAACCCTAACCCTAACCCTAACCCGAACCCTAACCCTAACCTTAACCGGAACCCTAACACTAACCCTAACCCGAACCCGAACCATAACCCCTTACCCGAATCCTAACCCTAACCCGAAACCTAACCCGAACCCTAAACCTAACTCTAACCCCGAACCCGAACCCTAACCCTAAACGTAACCAGAACCCTAACCCGAACCCTAACCCTAACCCGAACCCGAACCCTAACCCTAACCCTAACCCAAACCCTAACACTAACCCGAACCCTAACCCTAACCCTAACCCGAACCCTAACCCTAACCCTAACCCGACCCTTAACCCGAACCCTAACGCGAACCCTAACCCTAGCCCTAACCCTATTCCTAACCCAAACCTTAACCCTAACCCTAACCCGAAACCTAATCCTAACATTAACCCTAACCCTAACCCTAAACCGAACCCTAACCCTTACCCTCACTCTGCCCCGAACCTTAACCCTAATCCTAAACCTAACACGAACCCTAACCCGAACCCTAACCCTAACCCTAACCCTAACCCGAACCCTAACCCTAACCCTAACCCTAACCCGAACCCTAACCCTAACCATAACCCTAACCCTAACCCGAACCCGAACCCTAACACTAACACTAACCCGAACCCTTACCCTAACCCGAAACCTAACCCTAACCGTAACCCTAATCCTAACCCGAACCCTAACCCTAATCCTAACCCCAAACACTAACCCTAACCCTAACCCTAACCCTAAACTGAACCCGAACCCTAACCCGAACCCTACACCTAACACTAATCCGAACCCTAACCCTAACCTTAATACTAACCCTAACCCTAAAGCGAACCCGAACCCTAACCCTAACCCTAACCCTAACCCGAATCCTAACCCTAACCCGAACACTAACCCCTAACCCTAACCCTAACCCTAACCCTAACCCGAACCCTAACCCTAACACTACCTCCTAACCCTAACACTAACCCTAAACCGAACCCAAACCCTAACCCGAACCCTAACCCTAACCCTAACACTAACACTAACCCGAACCCTAACCCTAACCCTAAACCCTAACCCTAACCCTAACCCTAACCGTAACCCGAACCCTAACCCTACCCTAACCCTAACACTAACCCGACCACGAACCCTAACCCGTACCCTACCCCTAACCCTAATTCGAACCCTAACCCTAACCCTAACCCTAACCCTAAACCGAACCCGACCCTAACCCTAACCCGAACCCGAACCCTAACCCTAACCCGAACCCTAACCCTATCCCGAACCCTAACCCGAAACCGAACCCTAACCCTAACCCTAACCCTAACCCGAACCCTAACCAAACCCTAACCCGAACCCTAACCCTAACCCTAACCCGAACGGTAACACTAACCCTAACCCCTAACCCTAACCCTAAACCTAACCCTAAACCGAACCCTAACCCTAAACCTATCCCTAACCCTAACCCGAACCCGAACCCTAACCAGAACCCTACCCCTAACCCTAATCCGAACCCTAACCCTAACCCTAACCCTAACCCTAACCCTAACCCGAAACCTAACCCGAAACCTAACCCTAACCCTAACACGAACCCTAACCCTAACACTAACCCTATCCCGAACCCTAACCCTAACCCGAACCCTAACCCTAAACCTAACCCGAACCCTAACCCTAACCCGAACCCGAAACCTAACACATACCCTAACCCTAAGCTTAACCCTAACCCGAACCCGAACCCTAACCCTAACCCTAACCCGAACGCTAACCCTAAACCTAACCCGAACCCTAACCCTAAGCCTAACATGAACTCTAACCCTAACCCGAACCCTAACCCTAACCCTAACCCGAACACTAACCCTAACCCTAACTCGACCCCTAACCCGAACCCTAACACATACCCTAACCCTAACCCTAACCCGAAACCAAACCCGAACCCTACCCCTAATCCTAATCCGAACCCTAACCCTAACCCTAACCCTATCCCGAACCCTAACCCAAACCCTAACCCTAACCCGAACCCTAACCCAAACACTAACCCGAACCCGAACCCTAACCCTAACCCTAACCCTAACCCGAACCCTAACACTAACCCGAACCCTGACACTAACCCGAACTGTAACCCGAACCCGAACCCTAACCGTAACACTAACCCTAAACCGAACCCGAACCCTAACCCTAAACCTAACCCTAACACTAACCCTAACCCTAACCCGAACCCTAACCCGAACCCGAACCCTAACCCTAACCCTAACCCTAATCCTAACCCTAACCCGAACCCGAACCCTAACACTAACCTTAACCGGACCCTAACCCTAACCCGAACCCTAACCCTAACCCAAACCCTAACCCTAACCCGAACCCTAACCCGAAACCTAACCCGAACCCTAAATCTAACCCGAACCCTAAACCTAACCCTAACCCGAACCCGAACCCTAACCCGAACCCTAACCCTAAACCTAACCCTAACACGAACCCTAACCCAAACACTAACCCTAACTCGAACCTGAACCCTAACACTACCCCGAAACTTAACTCTAACCCTAACACTAACCCTAAACCTAACACTAACCCGAACCCTAAGCCTAACCCTAACCCTAACCCGAAACCTAACCCTAACCCTAACCTTAACCCGAACCCTAACCTGAACCCTAAACATAACCCTAACCCGAACCCTAACCCTAACCCTAACCCGAACACTAACCCTAACCCTAACCCGAACCCTGACTCTGACCCTAACCCTAACCCTAACCCTAACCCGAAACTGAACCCTAACCCTAACCCTAACCGTAACTCTAACCCGAACCCTAACCCTAACACTAACCCTAACCCTAACCCAAACCCTAACCCTAACCCGAACCCTAACCCTAACCCGAACCCTAACCCAAACTCTAACCCTATCCCGAACCCGAACCCTAACCCTAAACCGAACCCTAACCCTAACCCGAACCCTAACACTAACACTAACCCTAACCCGAACCCAAACCCTAACCCTAACCCTAAACCGAACCCTAACCCTAACCTTAACCAGAACCCTAACCCTAACCCTACCCCGAACCCGAACTCTAACCCCTTACCCGAATCCTAACCCTAAACCGAACCCTAACCCGAACCCTAACCCTAACCCGAATCCGAACACTAACCCTAACCCTAACCCGAACCCTAACACTAACCCTAACCCGAACCTTAAACCTAACCCTACCCCGAACCTTAACCCTAACCCTAACCCTAAACCTAAACCTAACCCTAACCCGAACCCTAACCCTAACCCTAACCCTAACCCGAAACCTAACCCTAACCTTAACCCTCACCCTAACCCGAACCCTAACCCTAACCCTAACCCGAACCCTTACCCTAACCCTATCCCTAACCCTAACCCGAACCCGAACCCTAACCAGAACCCTACACCTAACCCTAATCCGAACCCTAACCCTAAACCTAACCCTAACCCTAACCCGAACCCGAACCCTAACCCTAACCCGAAAACTAACCCTTACCCTAACCCTAACCCTAACCCGAACCCTAACCCGAAACCTAACCCTAACACCAACCCTAACCCTAACCCTAACCCTAACCCGAACCCTAACCCTAACCCGAACCCTAACCCTAAACCTAACCCGAACCCTAACCCTAACCCGAACCCGAACCCTAACACATACCCTAACCCTATCCTTAACCCTAACCCTAACCCGAACCCTAACCCTAACCCTAACCCGAACCCTAACCCTAAACCTAACCCGAACCCTAACCCTAAGCCTAACATGAACTCTAACCCTAACCCGAACCCTAACCCTAACCCTAACCCGAACACTAACCCTAACCCTAACCCGACACCTAACCCGAACCCTAACACATACCCTAACCCTAACCCTAACCAGAACCCGAACCCTAACCCGAACCGTACCCCTAATCCTAATCCGAACCCTAACCCTAACCCTAACCCTATCCCGAACCCTAACCCTAACCCTAACCCGAACCCGAACCCTAACCCAAACACTAACCCGAACCCGAACCCTAACCCTAACCCTAACCCTAAACCTAACCCGAACCCTAACACTAACCCGAACCCTAACACTAACCCGAACCCTAACCCGAACCCGAACCCTAACCGTAACACTAACCCTAAACCGAACCCGAACCCTAACCCTAACCCTAACCCTAACACTAACCCTAACCCTAACCCGAACCCTAACCCGAACCCGAACCCTAACCCTAACCCTAACCCTAATCCTAACCCTAACCCGAACCCTAACCCTAACCCGAACCCTAACACTAACCCGAACCCTAACCCTAACCCGAACCCGAACCCTAACACTAACCTTAACCGGAACCCTAACCCTAACCCGAACCCTAACCCTAACCCTAACCCTAACCCTAACCCTAACCCGAACACTAACCCGAACCCCAACCTGAACCCTAACCCTAACCCGAACCCTAACCCTACCCTAACCCTAACCCTAACCCGAACACTAACCCTAACCCTAACCCTAACCCGAACCCTGACCCTGACCCTAACCCTAAACCTAACCCTAACCCGAAACTGAACCCTAACCCTAACCCTAACCGTAACCCGAACCCGAACCCTAACTCTAACCCGAACCCTAACGCTAACACTAACCCTAACCCTAACCCGAAACCTAACCCGAACCCTAACCCTAACCCGAACCCTAACCCAAACTCTAACCCTAACCGGAACCCGAACCCTAACCCTAAACCGAACCCTAACCCTAACCCGAACCCTAACACTAACACTAACCCTAACCCGAACCCAAACCCTAACCCTAACCCTAACCCGAACCCTAACCCTAACCTTAACCAGAACCCTAAACCTAACCCTACCCCGAACCCGAACTCTAACCCCTTACCCGAATCCTAACCCTAACCCGAACCCTGACCCGAACCCTAACCCTAACCCGAATCCGAACCCTAACCCTAACCCTAACCCGAACCCTAACACTAACCCTAACCTGAACCTTAAATCTAACCCTACCCCGAACCTTAACCCTACCCCTAACCCTAAACCTAAACCTAACCCTAACCTGAAACCTAACCCTAACCCTAACCCTAACCCGAAACCTAACCCTAACCTTAACCCTCACCCTAACCCGAACCCTACACCTAACCCTAACCCGAACCCTTACCCTAACCCTAACCCTAACCCTAACCTTAACCCTAACCCGAACGGTAACCCTAACCCTAACCCCAAAACCTAATCCTAACCCTAACTCGAACCCGAACCCTAACCCTAACCCTAACCCTAACTCGAACCCGAACCCTAACCCGAACCCTACCCCTAACCCTAATCCGAACCCTAACTCTAACCCTAACCCTAACCCTAACCCGAAACCTAACCCTAACCAGAACCCTAACCCTAACCCTAACCCTAACCCGAACCCTAACCCTAACCCTCACCCTAACCCGAAACCTAACCCTAACCCTAACCCTACCCGAACCCTAACCCGATCCCTAACCCTAACCCTAACCTGAACCCTAACCCTAACCCTAACCCTAACCCGAACCCTAACCTTAACCGTAACCCTAACCCTAACCCGACCCTAACCCTAACCCTAACCCGACCCCTAACCCGAACCCTAACGCGAACCCTAACCCTAGCCCTAACCCTATTCCTAACCCAAACCTTAACCCTAACCCTAACCCGAAACCTAATCCTAACATTAACCCTAACCCTAACCCTAAACCGAACCCTAACCCTTACCCTCACTCTGCCCCGAACCTTAACCCTAATCCTAAACCTAACACGAACCCTAACCCGAACCCTAACCCTAACCCTAACCCTAACCCGAACCCTAACCCTAACCCTAACCCTAACCCGAACCCTAACCCTAACCATAACCCTAACCCTAACCCTATCCCGAACCCTAACCCTAACACTAACCCGAACCCTTACCCTAACCCGAAACCTAACCCTAACCGTAACCCTAATCCTAACCCGAAACCTAACCCTAATCCTAACCCCAAACACTAACCCTAACCCTAACCCTAACCCTAACCCTAAACTGAACCCGAACCCTAACCCGAACCCTACACCTAACACTAATCCGAACCCTAACCCTAACCTTAATACTAACCCTAACCCTAAAGCGAACCCGAACCCTAACCCTAACCCTAACCCTAACCCGAATCCTAACCCTAACTCGAACACTAACCCCTAACCCTAACCCTAACCCTAACCCTAACCCGAACCCTAACCCTAACACTACCTCCTAACCCTAACACTAACCCTAAACCGAACCCAAACCCTAACCCGAACCCTAACCCTAACCCTAACACTAACACTAACCCGAACCCTAACCCTAACCCTAAACCCTAACCCTAACCCTAACCCTAACCGTAACCCGAACCCTAACCCTACCCTAACCCTAACACTAACCCGACCACGAACCCTAACCCGAACCCTACCCCTAACCCTAATTCGAACCCTAACCCTAACCCTAACCCTAACCCTAAACCGAACCCGACCCTAACCCTAACCCGAACCCGAACCCTAACCCTAACCCGAACCCTAACCCTATCCCGAACCCTAACCCGAAACCGAACCCTAACCCTAACCCTAACCCTAACCCGAACCCTAACCAAACCCTAACCCGAACCCTAACCCTAACCCTAACCCGAACGGTAACACTAACCCTAACCCCTAACCCTAACCCTAAACCTAACCCTAAACCGAACCCTAACCCTAAACCTATCCCTAACCCTAACCCGAACCCGAACCCTAACCAGAACCCTACCCCTAACCCTAATCCGAACCCTAACCCTAACCCTAACCCTAACCCTAACCCTAACCCGAACCCGAACCCTAACCCGAAACCTAACCCTAACCCTAACACGAACCCTAACCCTAACACTAACCCTAACCCGAACCCTAACCCTAACCCGAACACTAACCCTAAACCTAACCCGAACCCTAACCCTAACCCAAACCCGAAACCTAACACATACCCTAACCCTAAGCTTAACCCTAACCCGAACCCGAACCCTAACCCTAACCCTAACCCGAACGCTAACCCTAAACCTAACCTGAACCCTAACCCTAAGCCTAACATGAACTCTAACCCTAACCCGAACCCTAACCCTAACCCTAACCCGAACACTAACCCTAACCCTAACTCGACCCCTAACCCGAACCCTAACACATACCCTAACCCTAACCCTAACCCGAAACCAAACCCGAACCCTACCCCTAATCCTAATCCGAACCCTAACCCTAACCCTAACCCTATCCCGAACCCTAACCCAAACCCTAACCCGAACCCTAACCCAAACACTAACCCGAACCCGAACCCTAACCCTAACCCTAACCCTAACCCGAACCCTAACACTAACCCGAACCCTGACACTAACCCGAACCGTAACCCGAACCCGAACCCTAACCGTAACACTAACCCTAAACCGAACCCGAACCCTAACCCTAAACCTAACCCTAACACTAACCCTAACCCTAACCCGAACCCTAACCCGAACCCGAACCCTAACCCTAACCCTAACCCTAATCCTAACCCTAACCCGAACCCGAACCCTAACACTAACCTTAACCGGAACCCTAACCCTAACCCGAACCCTAACCCTAACCCAAACCCTAACCCTAACCCGAACCCTAACCCAAAACCTAACCCGAACCCTAAATCTAACCCGAACCCTAAACCTAACCCTAACCCGAACCCGAACCCTAACCCGAACCCTAACCCTAAACCTAACCCTAACACGAACCCTAACCCAAACACTAACCCTAACTCGAACCTGAACCCTAACCCTACCCCGAAACTTAACTCTAACCCTAACCCTAACCCTAAACCTAACACTAACCCGAACCCTAAGCCTAACCCTAACCCTAACCCGAAACCTAACCCTAACCCTAACCCGAACCCTAACCTGAACCCTAAACCTAACCCTAACCCGAACCCTAACCCTAACCCTAACCCGAACACTAACCCTAACCCTAACCCGAACCCTGACTCTGACCCTAACCCTAACCCTAACCCTAACCCGAAACTGAACCCTAACCCTAACCCTAACCGTAACTCTAACCCGAACCCTAACCCTAACACTAACCCTAACCCTAACCCAAACCCTAACCCTAACCCGAACCCTAACCCGAACCCGAACCCTAACCCAAACTCTAACCCTATCCCGAACCCGAACCCTAACCCTAAACCGAACCCTAACCCTAACCCGAACCCTAACACTAACACTAACCCTAACCCGAACCCAAACCCTAACCCTAACCCTAAACCGAACCCTAACCCTAACCTTAACCAGAACCCTAACCCTAACCCTACCCCAAACCCGAACTCTAACCCCTTACCCGAATCCTAACCCTAACCCGAACCCTAACCCGAACCCTAACCCTAACCCGAATCCGAACACTAACCCTAACCCTAACCCGAACCCTAACACTAACCCTAACCCGAACCTTAAACCTAACCCTACCCCGAACCTTAACCCTAACCCTAACCCTAAACCTAAACCTAACCCTAACCCGAACCCTAACCCTAACCCTAACCCTAACCCGAAACCTAACCCTAACCTTAACCCTCACCCTAACCCGAACCCTAACCCTAACCCTAACCCGAACCCTTACCCTAACCCTATCCCTAACCCTAACCCGAACCCGAACCCTAACCAGAACCCTACACCTAACCCTAATCCGAACCCTAACCCTAAACCTAACCCTAACCCTAACCCGAACCCTTACCCTAACCCTATCCCTAACCCTAACCCGAACCCGAACCCTAACCAGAACCCTACACCTAACCCTAATCCGAACCCTAACCCTAAACCTAACCCTAACCCTAACCCGAACCCGAACCCTAACCCTAACCCGAACACTAACCCTTACCCTATCCCTAACCCTAACCCGAACCCTAACCCGAAACCTAACCCTAACACCAACCCTAACCCTAACCCTAACCCTAACCCGAACCCTAACCCTAACCCGAACCCTAACCCTAAACCTAACCCGAACCCTAACCCTAACCCGAACCCGAACCCTAACACATACCCTAACCCTATCCTTAACCCTAACCCTAACCCGAACCCTAACCCTAAACCTAACCCGAACCCTAACCCTAAGCCTAACATGAACTCTAACCCTAACCCGAACCCTAACCCTAACCCTAACCCGAACACTAACCCTAACCCTAACCCGACACCTAACCCGAACCCTAACACATACCCTAACCCTAACCCTAACCCTAACCAGAACCCGAACCCTAACCCGAACCGTACCCCTAATCCTAATCCGAACCCTAACCCTAAACCTAACCCTATCCCGAACCCTAACCCTAACCCTAACCCTAACCCGAACCCGAACCCTAACCCAAACACTAACCCGAACCCGAACCCTAACCCTAACCCTAACCCTAAACCTAACCCGAACCCTAACACTAACCCGAACCCTAACACTAACCCGAACCCTAACCCGAACCCGAACCCTAACCGTAACACTAACCCTAAACCGAACCCGAACCCTAACCCTAACCCTAACCCTAACACTAACCCTAACCCTAACCCGAACCCTAACCCGAACCCGAACCCTAACCCTAACCCTAACCCTAATCCTAACCCTAACCCGAACCCTAACCCTAACCCGAACCCTAACACTAACCCGAACCCTAACCCTAACCCGAACCCGAACCCTAACACTAACCTTAACCGGAACCCTAACCCTAACCCGAACCCTAACCCTAACCCAAACCCTAACCCTAACCCGAACACTAACCCGCACCCCAACCTGAACCCTAACCCTAACCCGAACCCTAACCCTACCCTAACCCTAACCCTAACCCGAACACTAACCCTAACCCTAACCCTAACCCGAACCCTGACCCTGACGCTAACCCTAAACCTAACCCTAACCCGAAAGTGAACCCTAACCCTAACCCTAACCGTAACCCGAACCCGAACCCTAACTCTAACCCGAACCCTAACGCTAACACTAACCCTAACCCTAACCCGAAACCTAACCCGAACCCTAACCCTAACCCGAACCCTAACCCAAACTCTAACCCTAACCGGAACCCGAACCATAACCCTAAACCGAACCCTCACCCTAACCCGAACCCTACACCTAACCCTAACCCGAACCCTTACCCTAACCCTAACCCTAACCCTAACCCTAACCCGAACGGTAACCCTAACCCTAACCCCAAAACCTAATCCTAACCCTAACTCGAACCCGAACCCTAACCCTAACCCTAACCCTAACTCGAACCCGAACCCTAACCCGAACCCTACCCCTAACCCTAATCCGAACCCTAACCCTAACCCTAACCCTAACCCTAACCCGAAACCTAACCCTAACCAGAACCCTAACCCTAACCCTAACCCTAACCCGAACCCTAACCCTAACCCTCACCCTAACCCGAAACCTAACCCTAACCCTAACCCTAACCCGAACCCTAACCCGATCCCTAACCCTAACCCTAACCCGAACCCTAACCCTAACCCTAACCCTAACCCGAACCCTAACCTTAACCGTAACCCTAACCCTAACCCGAACCCTAACCCTAACCCTAACCCGAACCCTAAACCTAACCCTAACCCGAACCCTAACCCTAACCCTAACCCTAAGACTAACACGAAACCTAACCTGAACCCTAACCCTAACCCTAACCTGAACCCTAAACCTAACCCTAACCCTAACCCTAACCCGAACCCTAACCCTAACCCTAACCCTAACCGGAACCCTAACCCTAATCCTAACCCGAACCCGAACCCTAACCCCTTACCCGAATCCTAACCCTAACCCGAACCCTAACCCGAACCCTAACCCTAACCCTAACCCCGAACCCGAACCCTAAACCTAACCCTAACCCTAACCCTAACCCTAACCCGAACCCTAACCCTAACCCTAAACCTAAACCTAACCCTAACCCGAACCCTAAACCTAACCCAAACCCGAACCCTAACCCTAACCCTAATCCTAACCCTAACCCGAACGGTAACACTAACCCTAACCCCTAACCCTAACCCTAACCCTAACCCGAACCCTAACCCTAACCCTAACCCTAACCCTAACCCTAAACCTAACCCGTACCCGAACCCTAACCCGAAACCTACCACTAACACTAATCCGAACCCTAACCCTAACCCTAACCCTAACCCTAACCCTAACCCTAACCCGAACCCTAACCCTAACCGGAACCCTAAACCTAACCCTAACCCTAACCCTAAACCGAACCCGACCCTAACCCTAACCCGAACCCGAACCCTAACCCTAACCCGAACCCTAACCCTATCCCGAACCCTAACCCGAAACCGAACCCTAACCCTAACCCTAACCCTAACCCGAACCCTAACCAAACCCTAACCCGAACCCTAACCCTAACCCTAACCCGAACGGTAACACTAACCCTAACCCCTAACCCTAACCCTAAACCTAACCCTAAACCGAACCCTAACCCTAAACCTATCCCTAACCCTAACCCGAACCCGAACCCTAACCAGAACCCTACCCCTAACCCTAATCCGAACCCTAACCCTAACCCTAACCCTAACCCGAACCCGAACCCTAACCCTAACCCGAAAACTAACCCTTACCCTAACCCTAACCCTAACCCGAACCCTAACCCGAAACCTAACCCTAACCCTAACACGAACCCTAACCCTAACACTAACCCTAACCCGAACCCTAACCCTAACACGAACCCTAACCCTAAACCTAACCCGAACCCTAACCCTAACCCGAACCCGAAACCTAAAACATACCCTAACCCTAACCTTAACCCTAACCCGAACCCGAACCCTAACCCTAACCCTAACCCGAACGCTAACCCTAAACCTAACCCGAACCCTAACCCTAAGCCTAACATGAACTCTAACCCTAACCCGAACCCTAACCCTAACCCTAACCCGAACACTAACCCTAACCCTAACTCGACCCCTAACCCGAACCCTAACACATACCCTAACCCTAACCCTACCCCGAAACCGAACCCTAACCCGAACCCTACCCCTAATCCTAATCCGAACCCTAACCCTAACCCTAACCCTATCCCGAACCCTAACCCAAACCCTAACCCTAACCCGAACCCTAACCCAAACACTAACCCGAACCCGAACCCTAACCCTAACCCTAACCCTAACCCGAACCCTAACCCTAACCCGAACCCTGACACTAACCCTAACCCTAACCCGAACCCGAACCCTAACCGTAACACTAACCCTAAACCGAACCCGAACCCTAACCCTAAACCTAACCCTAACACTAACCCTAACCCTAACCCGAACCCTAACCCGAACCCGAACCCTAACCCTAACCCTAACCCTAATCCTAACCCTAACGCGAACCCTAACCCTAACCCGAACCCTAAGACTAACCCGAACCCTAACCCTAACCCGAACCCGAACCCTAACACTAACCTTAACCGGAACCCTAACCCTAACCCGAACCCTAACCCTAACCCAAACCCTAACCCTAACCCGAACCCTAACCCGAAACCTAACCCGAACCCTAAACCTAACCCGAACCCTAAACCTAACCCTAACCCGAACCCGAACCCTAACCCGAACCCTAACCCTAAACCTAACCCTAACCCGAATCCGAACCCTAACCCTAACCCTAACCCGAACCCTAACACTAACCCTAACCCGAACCTTAAACCTAACCCTACCCCGAAACTTAACCCTAACCCTAACCCTAAACCTAAACCTAACCCTAACCCGAACCCTAACCCTAAACCTAACCCTAACCCGAAACCTAACCCTAAACTTAACCCTCACCCTAACCCGAACCCTAACCCTAACCCTAACCCTAACCCGAACCCTTACCCTAACCCTATCCCTAACCCTAACCCGAACCCGAACCCTAACCAGAACCCTACACCTAACCCTAATCCGAACCCTAACCCTAAACCTAACCCTAACCCTAACCCGAACCCGAACCCTAACCCTAACCCGAAAACTAACCCTTACCCTAACCCTAACCCTAACCCGAACCCTAACCCGAAACCTAACCCTAACACGAACCCTAACCCTAACCCTAACCCTAACCCGAACCCTAACCCTAACCCGAACCCTAACCCTAAACCTAACCCGAACCCTAACCTTAACCCGAACCCGAACCCTAACACATACCCTAACCCTATCCTTAACCCTAACCATAACCCGAACCCTAACCCTAACCCTAACCCGAACCCTAACCCTAAACCTAACCCGAACCCTAACCCTAAGCCTAACATGAACTCTAACCCTAACCCGAACCCTAACCCTAACCCTAACCCGAACACTAACCCTAACCCTATCCCGACACCTAACCCGAACCCTAACACATACCCTAACCCTAACCGTAACCCTAACCCGAACCCGAACCCTAACCCGAACCGTACCCCTAATCCTAATCCGAACCCTAACCCTAACCCTAACCCTATCCCGAACCCTAACCCTAACCCTAACCCGAACCCGAACCCTAACCCAAACACTAACCCGAACCCGAACCCTAACCCTAACCCTAACCCTAAACCTAACCCGAACCCTAACACTAACCCGAACCCTAACACTAACCCGAACCCTAACCCGAACCCGAACACTAACCGTAACACTAACCCTAAACCGAACCCGAACCCTAACCCTAACACTAACCCTAACACTAACCCTAACCCTAACCCGAACCCTAACCCGAACCTGAACCCTAACCCTAACCCTAACCCTAACCCTAATCCTAACCCTAACCCGAACCCTAACCCTAACCCGAACCCTAACACTAACCCGAACACTAACCCTAACCCGAACCCGAACCCTAACATTAACCTTAACCGGAACCCTAAACCTAACCCGAACCCTAACCCTAACCCAAACCCTAACCCTAACCCGAACACTAACCCGAACCCTAACCTGAACCCTAAACCTAACCCGAACCCTAAACCTAACCCTAACCCAAACCCGAACCCTAACCCGAACCCTAACCCTAAACCTAACCCTAACACGAACCCTAACCCAAACACTAACCCTAACCCGAACCTGAACCCTAAACCTACCCCGAAACTTAACCCTAACCCTAACCCTAACCCTAAACCTAACCCTAACCCGAACCCTAACACTAACCCGAAACCTAACCCTAACCCTAACCCTAACCCGAACCCTAACCTGAACCCTAAACCTAACCCTAACCCGAACCCTAACCCTACCCTAACCCTAACCCTAACCCGAACACTAAACCTAACCCTAACCCTAACCCGAACCCTGACCCTGACCCTAACCCTAAACCTAACCCTAACCCGAAACTGAACCCTAACCCTAACCCTAACCGTAACCCGAACCCTAACCTGAACCCTAAACCTAACCCTAACCCGAACCCTAACCCTACCCTAACCCTAACCCTAACCCGAACACTAAACCTAACCCTAACCCTAACCCGAACCCTGACCCTGACCCTAACCCTAAACCTAACCCTAACCCGAAACTGAAACCTAACCCTAACCCTAACCGTAACCCGAACCCGAACCCTACCTCTAACCCGAACCCTAACCCTAACACTAACCCTAACCCTAACCCGAACCCTAACCCGAACCCTAACCCTAAACCGAACCCTAACCCAAATTCTAACCCTAACCGGAACCCGAACCCTAACCCTAAACCGAACCCTAACCCTAACCCGAACCCTAACACTAACAACACTAACCCTAACCCGAACCCAAACCCTAACCCTAACCCTAACCCGAACCCTAACCCTAACCTTAACCAGAACCCTAACCCTAACCCTACCCCGAACCCGAACTCTAACCCCTTACCCGAACCCTAACCCTAACCCGAATCCGAACCCTAACCCTAACCCTAACCCGAACCCTAACACTAACCCTAACCCGAACCTTAAATCTAACCCTACCCCGAACCTTAACCCTAACCCTAACCCTAAACCTAAACCTAACCCTAACCTGAAACCTAACCCTAACCCTAACCCTAACCCGAAACCTAACCCTAACCTTAACCCTAACGCTAACCCGAACCCTACACCTAACCCTAACCCGAACCCTTACCCTAACCCTAACCCTAACCCTAACCCGAACGGTAACCCTAACCCTAACCCCAAAACCTAATCCTAACCCTAAACCGAACCCGAACCCTAACCCTAACCCTAACCCTAACTCGAACCCGAACCCTAACCCGAACCCTACCCCTAACCCTAATCCGAACCCTAACCCTAACCCTAACCCTAACCCTAACCCGAAACGTAACCCTAACCAGAACCCTAACCCTAACCCTAACCATAACCCGAATCCTAACCCTAACCCGAACCCTAACCCGAACCCTAACCCTAACCCTAACCACGAACCCGAAACCTAAACCTAACCCTAACCCTAACCCTAACCCGAACCCTAACCCTAACCCTAAACCTAAACCTAACCCTAACCCGAACCCTAAACCTAACCCAAACCCGAACCCTAACCCTAACCCTAATCCTAACCCTAACCCGAACGGTAACCCTAACCCTAACCCCTAACCCTAACCCTAACCCTAACCCGAACCCTAACCCTAACCCTAACCCTAACCCTAAACCTAACCCGTACCCGAACCCTAACCCGAACCCTACCACTAACACTAATCCGAAACCTAACCCTAACCCTAACCCTAACCCTAACCCTAACCCGAACCCTAACCCTAACCCTAACCCAAACCGGAACCCTAAACCTAACCCTAACCCTAACCCTAATCCAAAACCTAACCCGAACCCTAACCCTAACCCTAACCCGAACCCTGACCCTAACCCTAACCCTAACCCAAACCCTAACACTAACCTTAACCGGAACCCTAACACTAACCCTAACCCGAACCCGAACCATAACCCCTTACCCGAATCCTAACCCTAACCCGAAACCTAACCCGAACCCTAAACCTAACCCTAACCCCGAACCCGAACCCTAACCCTAACCCTAACCCGAACCCTAACACGAAACCTAACCCTAACCCGAACCCGAACCCTAACCCTAACCCTAACCCAAACCCTAACACTAACCCGAACCCTAACCCTAAACCTAACCCTAACCCGAACCCTAAACCTAACCCTAACCCGACCCCTAACCCGAACCCTAACGCGAACCCTAACCCTAACCCTAACCCTATTCCTAACCCAAACCTTAACCCTAACCCTAACCCGAAACCTAATCCTAACATTAACCCTAACCCTAACCCTAAACCGAACCCTAACCCTAACCCTCACTCTGCCCCGAAACTTAACCCTAATCCTAACCCTAACACGAACCCTAACCCGAACCCTAACCCTAACCCTAACCCTAACCCGAAACCTAACCCTAACCCTAACCCTAACCCGAACCCTAACCCTAACCATAACCCTAACCCTAACCCGAACCCCAACCCTAACCCTAACACTAACACGAACCCTTACCCTAACCCGAAACCTAACCCTAACCGTAACCCTAATCCTAACCCGAACCCTAACCCTAACCCTAACCCCTAACACTAACCCTAACCCTAACCCTAACCCTAACCCTAAACTGAACCCGAACCCTAACCCGAACCCTACACCTAACACTAATCCGAACCCTAACCCTAACCTTAATCCTAACCCTAACCCTAACCCGAACCCGAACCCTAACCCTAACCCTAACCCTAACCCTAACCCGAACCCTAACCCTACCCGAACACTAACCCCTAACCCTAACCCTAACCGTAACCCTAACCCTAACCCTAACCCGAACCCTGACCCTGACCCTGACCCTAACCCTAACCCTAACCCGAAACTGAACCCTAACCCTAACCCTAACCGTAACCCGAACCCGAACCCTAACTCTAACCCGAACCCTAACCCTAACACTAACCCTAACCCTAACCCGAACCCTAACCCTAACCCGAACCCTAACCCTAACCCGAACCCTAACCCAAAATCTAACCCTAACCGGAACCCGAACCCTAACCCTAAACCGAACCCTAACCCTAACCCGAACCCTAACACTAACACTAACCCTAACCCGAACCCAAACCCTAACCCTAACCCTAACCCGAACCCTAACCCTAACCTTAACCAGAACCCTAACCCTAACCCTACCCCGAACCCGAACTCTAACCCCTTACCCGAATCCTAACCCTAACCCGAACCCTGACCCGAACCCTAACCCTAACCCGAATCCGAACCCTAACCCTAACCCTAACCCGAACCCTAACACTAACCCTAACCCGAACCTTAAACCTAACCCTACACCGAACCTTAACACTAACCCTAACCCTAAACCTAAACCTAAACCTAACCTGAAACCTAACCCTAACCCTAACCCTAACCCGAAACCTAACCCTAACCTTAACCCTCACCCTAACCCGAAACCTACACCTAACCCTAACCCGAACCCTTACCCTAACCCTAACCCTAACCCTAACCCGAACGGTAACCCTAACCCTTACCCCAAAACCTAATCCTAACCCTAACCCGAACCCGAACCCTAACCCTAACCCTAACCCTAACTCGAACCCGAACCCTAACCCGAACCCTACCCCTAACCCTAATCCGAACCCTAACCCTAACCTTAACCCTAACCCTAACCCGAAACCTAACCCTAACCAGAACCCTAACCCTAACCCTAACCCGAATCCGAACCCTAACCCTAACCCTAACCCTAACCCTAACCCGAACCCTAACCCTAACCCGAATCCTAACCCGATCCCTAACCCTAACCCTAACCCGAACCCTAACCCTAACCCTAACCCGAAACCTAACCGTAACCATAAGCCTAACCCTAACCCGAACCCTAACCCTAACCGTAACCCGAACCCTAACCTTAACCGTAACCCTAACCCTAACCCGAAACCTAACCCTAACCCTAACCCGAACCCTAAACCTAACCCTAACCCGAACCCTAACCCTAACCCTAACCCTAAGCCTAACACGAACCCTAACCTGAACCCTAACCCTAACCCTAACCTGAACCTAAACCTAACCCTAACCCTAACCCTAACCCGAACCCTAACCCTAACCCTAACCCTAACCGGAACCCTAACCCTAATCCTAACCCGAACCCGAAACCTAACCCCTTACCCGAATCCTAACCCTAACCCGAACCCTAACCCGAACCCTAACCCTAACCCTAACCACGAAACCGAACCCTAAACCTAACCCTAACCCTAACCCGAACCCTAACCCTAACCCTAAACCTAAACCTAACCCTAACCCGAACCCTAAACCTAACCCAAACCCGAACCCTAACCCTAACCCTAATCCTAACCCTAACCCGAAAAGTAACCCTAACCCTAACCCCTAACCCTAACCCTAAACCTAACCCGAATCCTAACCCTAACCCTAACCCTAACCCTAAACCTAACCCGTACCCGAACCCTAACCCGAACCCTACCACTAACACTAATCCGAACCCTAACCCTAACCCTAACCCTAACCCTAACCCTAACCCGAACCCTAACCCTAACCGGAACCCTAAACCTAACCCTAACCCTAACCCTAACCCGAAACCTAACCCGAACCCTAACCCTAACCCTAACCCGAACCCTAACCCTAACCCTAACCCTAACCCGAACCCTAACCCTAACCTTAACCGGAACCCTAACACTAACACTAACCCGAACCCGAACCATAACCCCTTACCCGAATCCTAACCCTAACCCGAAACCTAACCCGAACCCTAAACCTAACTCTAACCCCGAACCCGAACCCTAACCCTAAACCTAACCAGAACCCTAACACGAACCCTAACCCTAACCCGAACCCGAACCCTAACCCTAACCCTAACCCAAACAGTAACACTAACCCGAACCCTAACCCTAACCCTAACCCTAACCCGAACCCTAACCCTAACCCTAACCCGACCCCTAACCCGAACCCTAACGCGAACCCTAACCCTAGCCCTAACCCTATTCCTAACCCAAACCTTAACCCTAACCCTAACCCGAAACCTAATCCTAACATTAACCCTAACCCTAACCCTAAACCGAACCCTAACCCTAACCCTAACCCGACCCCTAACCCGAACCCTAACTTGAACCCGAACCCTAACCCGAACCCTACACCTAACACTAATCCGAACCCTAACCCTAACCTTAATACTAACCCTAACCCTAAAGCGAACCCGAACACTAACCCTAACCCTAACCCTAACCCGAATCCTAACCCTAACCCGAACACTAACCCCTAACCCTAACCCTAACCCTAACCCTAACCCGAACCCTAACCCTAACACTACCTCCTAACCCTAACACTAACCCTAAACCGAACCCAAACCCTAACCCGAACCCTAACCCTAACCCTAACACTAACACTAACCCGAACCCGAACCCTAACCCTAACCCTAAACCCTAACCCTAACCCTAACCCTAACCGTAACCCGAACCCTAACCCTACCCTAACCCTAACACTAACCCGACCACGAACCCTAACCCGTACCCTACCCCTAACCCTAATTCGAACCCTAACCCTAACCCTAACCCTAACCCTAAACCGAACCCGACCCTAACCCTAACCCGAACCCGAACCCTAACCCTAACCCGAACCCTAACCCTATCCCGAACCCTAACCCGAAACCGAACCCTAACCCTAACCCTAACCCTAACCCGAATCCTAACCAAACCCTAACCCGAACCCTAACCCTAACCCTAACCCGAACGGTAACACTAACCCTAACCCCTAACCCTAACCCTAAACCTAACCCTAAACCGAACCCTAACCCTAAACCTATCCCTAACCCTAACCCGAACCCGAACCCTAACCAGAACCCTACCCCTAACCCTAATCCCAACCCTAACCCTAACCCTAACCCTAACCCTAACCCTAACCCTAACCCGAACCCGAACCCTAACCCGAAACCTAACCCTAACCCTAACACGAACCTTAACCCTAACACTAACCCTACCCCGAACCCTAACCCTAACCCGAACCCTAACCCTAAACCTAACCCGAACCCTAACCCTAACCCGAACCCGAAACCTAACACATACCCTAACCCTAAGCTTAACCCTAACCCGAACCCGAACCCTAACCCTAACCCTAACCCGAACGCTAACCCTAAACCTAACCCAAACCCTAACCCTAAGCCTAACATGAACTCTAACCCTAACCCGAACCCTAACCCTAACCCTAACCCGAACACTAACC
This sequence comes from Urocyon cinereoargenteus, assembly GCA_032313775.1. Classification (NCBI taxonomy): domain Eukaryota; kingdom Metazoa; phylum Chordata; class Mammalia; order Carnivora; family Canidae; genus Urocyon; species Urocyon cinereoargenteus. The sequence goes on from JAVLSZ010000002.1 coordinate 101,899,127, forward strand.
CTAACCCTAACTCGACCCCTAACCCGAACCCTAACACATACCCTAACCCTAACCCTAACCCGAAACCAAACCCGAACACTACCCCTAATCCTAATCCGAACCCTAACCCTAACCCTAACCCTATCCCGAACCCTAACCCAAACCCTAACCCTAACCCGAACCCTAACCCAAACACTAACCCGAACCCGAACCCTAACCCTAACCCTAACCCTAACCCGAACCCTAACACTAACCCGAACCCTGACACTAACCCGAACCGTAACCCGAACCCGAACCCTAACCGTAACACTAACCCTAAACCGAACCCGAACCCTAACCCTAAACCTAACCCTAACACTAACCCTAACCCTAACCCGAACCCTAACCCGAACCCGAACCCTAACCCTAACCCTAACCCTAATCCTAACCCTAACCCGAACCCGAACCCTAACACTAACCTTAACCGGAACCCTAACCCTAACCCGAACCCTAACCCTAACCCAAACCCTAACCCTAACCCGAACCCTAACCCGAAACCTAACCCGAACCCTAAATCTAACCCGAACCCTAAACCTAACCCTAACCCGAACCCGAACCCTAACCCGAACCCTAACCCTAAACCTAACCCTAACACGAACCCTAACCCAAACACTAACCCTAACTCGAACCTGAACCCTAATCCTACCCCGAAACTTAACTCTAACCCTAACCCTAACCCTAAACCTAACACTAACCCGAACCCTAAGCCTAACCCTAACCCTAACCCGAAACCTAACCCTAACCCTAACCCTAACCCGAACCCTAACCTGAACCCTAAACCTAACCCTAACCCGAACCCTAACCCTAACCCTAACCCGAACACTAACCCTAACCCTAACCCGAACCCTGACTCTGACCCTAACCCTAACCCTAACCCTAACCCGAAACTGAACCCTAACCCTAACCCTAACCGTAACTCTAACCCGAACCCTAACCCTAACACTAACCCTAACCCTAACCCAAACCCTAACCCTAACCCGAACCCTAACCCGAACCCGAACCCTAACCCAAACTCTAACCCTATCCCGAACCCGAACCCTAACCCTAAACCGAACCCTAACCCTAACCCGAACCCTAACACTAACACTAACCCTAACCCGAACCCAAACCCTAACCCTAACCCTAAACCGAACCCTAACCCTAACCTTAACCAGAACCCTAACCCTAACCCTACCCCGAACCCGAACTCTAACCCCTTACCCGAATCCTAACCCTAACCCGAACCCTAACCCGAACAATAACCCTAACCCGAATCCGAAACCTAACCCTAACCCTAACCCGAACCCTAACACTAAGCCTAAGCCGAACCTTAAACCTAACCCTACCCCGAACCTTAACCCTAACCCTAACCCTAAACCTAAACCTAACCCTAACCCGAACCCTAACCCTAACCCTAACCCTAACCCGAAACCTAACCCTAACCTTAACCCTCACCCTAACCCGAACCCTAACCCTAACCCTAACCCGAACCCTTACCCTAACCCTATCCCTAACCCTAACCCGAACCCGAACCCTAACCAGAAACCTACACCTAACCCTAATCCGAACCCTAACCCTAAACCTAACCCTAACCCTAACCCGAACCCGAACCCTAACCCTACCCCGAAAACTAACCCTTACCCTAACCCTAACCCTAACCCGAACCCTAACCCGAAACCTAACCCTAACACCAACCCTAACCCTAACCCTAACCCTAACCCGAACCCTAACCCTAACCCGAACCCTAACCCTAAACCTAACCCGAACCCTAACCCTAACCCGAACCCGAACCCTAACACATACCCTAACCCTATCCTTAACCCTAACCCTAACCCGAACCCTAACCCTAACCCTAACCCGAACCCTAACCCTAAACCTAACCCAAACCCTAACCCTAAGCCTAACATGAACTCTAACCCTAACCCGAACCCTAACCCTAACCCTAACCCGAACACTAACCCTAACCCTAACCCGACACCTAACCCGAACCCTAACACATACCCTAACCCTAACCGTAACCCTAACCCGAACCCGAACCCTAACCCGAACCGTACCCCTAATCCTAATCCGAACCCTAACCCTAACCCTAACCCTATCCCGAACCCTAACCCTAACCCTAACCCGAAACCGAACCCTAACCCAAACACTAACCCGAACCCGAACCCTAACCCTAACCCTAACCCTAAACCTAACCCGAACCCTAACACTAACCCGAACCCTAACACTAACCCGAACCCTAACCCGAACCCGAACCCTAACCGTAACACTAACCCTAAACCGAACCCGAACCCTAACCCTAACCCTAACCCTAACACTAACCCTAACCCTAACCCGAACCCTAACCCGAACCCGAACCCTAACCCTAACCCTAACCCTAATCCTAACCCTAACCCGAACCCTAACCCTAACCCGAACCCTAACACTAACCCGAACCCTAACCCTAACCCGAACCCGAACCCTAACACTAACCTTAACCGGAACCCTAACCCTAACCCGAACCCTAACCCTAACCCAAACCCTAACCCTAACCCGAACACTAACCCGAACCCCAACCTGAACCCTAACCCTAACCCGAACCCTAACCCTACCCTAACCCTAACCCTAACCCGAACACTAACCCTAACCCTAACCCTAACCCGAACCCTGACCCTGACCCTAACCCTAAACCTAACCCTAACCCGAAACTGAACCCTAACCCTAACCCTAACCGTAACCCGAACCCGAACCCTAACTCTAACCCGAACCCTAACGCTAACACTAACCCTAACCCTAACCCGAAACCTAACCCGAACCCTAACCCTAACCCGAACCCTAACCCAAACTCTAACCCTAACCGGAACCCGAACCCTAACCCTAAACCGAACCCTAACCCTAACCCGAACCCTAACACTAACACTAACCCTAACACGAACCCAAACCCTAACCCTAACCCTAACCCGAACCCTAACCCTAACCTTAACCAGAACCCTAAACCTAACCCTACCCCGAACCCGAACTCTAACCCCTTACCCGAATCCTAACCCTAACCCGAACCCTGACCCGAACCCTAACCCTAACCCGAATCCGAACCCTAACCCTAACCCTAACCCGAACCCTAACACTAACCCTAACCTGAACCTTAAATCTAACCCTACCCCGAACCTTAACCCTACCCCTAACCCTAAACCTAAACCTAACCCTAACCTGAAACCTAACCCTAACCCTAACCCTAACCCGAAACCTAACCCTAACCTTAACCCTCACCCTAACCCGAACCCTACACCTAACCCTAACCCGAACCCTTACCCTAACCCTAACCCTAACCCTAACCCTAACCCGAACGGTAACCCTAACCCTAACCCCAAAACCTAATCCTAACCCTAACTCGAACCCGAACC
>JAVLSZ010000002.1:101910000-101957500 GCA_032313775.1 Urocyon cinereoargenteus
CTAACCAGAACCCTAACCCTAACCCTAACCCTAACCCGAATCCTAACCCTAACCCGAACCCTAACCCGAACCCTAACCCTAACCCTAACCACGAACCCGAAACCTAAACCTAACCCTAACCCTAACCCTAACCCGAACCCTAACCCTAACCCTAAACCTAAACCTAAACCTAACCCGAACCCTAAACCTAACCCAAACCCGAACCCTAACCCTAACCCTAATCCTAACCCTAACCCGAACGGTAACCCTAACCCTAACCCCTAACCCTAACCCTAACCCTAACCCGAACCCTAACCCTAACCCTAACCCTAACCCTAAACCTAACCCGTACCCGAACCCTAACCCGAACCCTACCACTAACACTAATCCGAAACCTAACCCTAACCCTAACCCTAACCCTAACCCTAACCCGAACCCTAACCCTAACCCTAACCCTAACCGGAACCCTAAACCTAACCCTAACCCTAACCCTAACCCAAAACCTAACCCGAACCCTAACCCTAACCCTAACCCGAACCCTGACCCTAACCCTAACCCTAACCCAAACCCTAACACTAACCTTAACCGGAACCCTAACACTAACCCTAACCCGAACCCGAACCATAACCCCTTACCCGAATCCTAACCCTAACCCGAAACCTAACCCGAACCCTAAACCTAACCCTAACCCCGAACCCGAACCCTAACCCTAACCCTAACCCGAACCCTAACCCGAAACCTAACCCTAACCCGAACCCGAACCCTAACCCTAACCCTAACCCAAACCCTAACACTAACCCGAACCCTAACCCTAAACCTAACCCTAACCCGAACCCTAAACCTAACCCTAACCCGACCCCTAACCCGAACCCTAACGCGAACCCTAACCCTAACCCTAACCCTATTCCTAACCCAAACCTTAACCCTAACCCTAACCCGAAACCTAATCCTAACATTAACCCTAACCCTAACCCTAAACCGAACCCTAACCCTAACCCTCACTCTGCCCCGAAACTTAACCCTAATCCTAACCCTAACACGAACCCTAACCCGAACCCTAACCCTAACCCTAACTCTAACCCGAAACCTAACCCTAACCCTAACCCTAACCCGAACCCTAACCCTAACCATAACCCTAACCCTAACCCGAACCCCAACCCTAACCCTAACACTAACACGAACCCTTACCCTAACCCGAAACCTAACCCTAACCGTAACCCTAATCCTAACCCGAACCCTAACCCTAACCCTAACCCCTAACACTAACCCTAACCCTAACCCTAATACTAACCCTAACCTGAACCCGAACCCTAACCCGAACCCTACACCTAACACTAATCCGAACCCTAACCCTAACCTTAATCCTAACCCTAACCCTAACCCGAACCCGAACCCTAACCCTAACCCTAACCCTAACCCTAACCCGAACCCTAACCCTACCCGAACACTAACCCCTAACCCTAACCCTAACCGTAACCCTAACCCTAACCCTAACCCGAACCCTGACCCTGACCCTGACCCTAACCCTAACCCTAACCCGAAACTGAACCCTAACCCTAACCCTAACCGTAACCCGAACCCGAACCCTAACTCTAACCCGAACCCTAACCCAAACCCTAACCCTAACCCTAACCCGAACCCTAACCCTAACCTTAACCAGAACCCTAACCCTAACCCTACCCCGAACCCGAACTCTAACCCCTTACCCGAATCCTAACACTAACCCTAACCCGAACCCAAACCCTAACCCTAACCCTAACCCGAACCCTAACCCTAACCTTAACCAGAACCCTAACCCTAACCCTACCCCGAACCCGAACTCTAACCCCTTACCCGAATCCTAACCCTAACCCGAACCCTGACCCGAACCCTAACCCTAACCCGAATCCGAACCCTAACCCTAACCCTAACCCGAACCCTAACACTAACCCTAACCCGAACCTTAAACCTAACCCTACACCGAACCTTAACACTAACCCTAACCCTAAACCTAAACCTAACCCTAACCTGAAACCTAACCCTAACCCTAACCCTAACCCGAAACCTAACCCTAACCTTAACCCTCACCCTAACCCGAAACCTACACCTAACCCTAACCCGAACCCTTACCCTAACCCTAACCCTAACCCTAACCCTAACCCGAACGGTAACCCTAACCCTAACCCCAAAACCTAATCCTAACCCTAACCCGAACCCGAACCCTAACCCTAACCCTAACCCTAACGCGAACCCGAACCCTAACCCGAACCCTACCCCTAACCCTAATCCGAACCCTAACCCTAACCTTAACCCTAACCCTAACCCGAAACCTAACCCTAACCAGAACCCTAACCCTAACCCTAACCCGAATCCGAACCCTAACCCTAACCCTAACCCTAACCCTAACCCTAACCCTAACCCGAACCCTAACCCTAACCCGAATCCTAACCCGATCCCTAACCCTAACCCTAACCCGAACCCTAACCCTAACCCTAACCCTAACCCGAAACCTAACCGTAACCATAAGCCTAAACCTAACCCGAACCCTAACCCTAACCGTAACCCGAACCCTAACCTTAACCGTAACCCTAACCCTAACCCGAAACCTAACCCTAACCCTAACCCGAACCCTAAACCTAACCCTAACCCGAACCCTAACCCTAACCCTAACCCTAAGCCTAACACGAACCCTAACCTGAACCCTAACCCTAACCCTAACCTGAACCTAAACCTAACCCTAACCCTAACCCTAACCCGAACCCTAACCCTAACCCTAACCCTAACCGGAACCCTAACCCTAATCCTAACCCGAACCCGAAACCTAACCCCTTACCCGAATCCTAACCCTAACCCGAACCCTAACCCGAACCCTAACCCTAACCCTAACCACGAACCCGAACCCTAAACCTAACCCTAACCCTAACCCGAACCCTAACCCTAACCCTAAACCTAAACCTAACCCTAACCCGAACCCTAAACCTAACCCAAACCCGAACCCTAACCCTAACCCTAATCCTAACCCTAACCCGAAAAGTAACCCTAACCCTAACCCCTAACCCTAACCCTAACCCTAACCCGAATCCTAACCCTAACCCTAACCCTAACCCTAAACCTAACCCGTACCCGAACCCTAACCCGAACCCTACCACTAACACTAATCCGAACCCTAACCCTAACCCTAACCCTAACCCTAACCCTAACCCGAACCCTAACCCTAACCGGAACCCTAAACCTAACCCTAACCCTAACCCTAACCCGAAACCTAACCCGAACCCTAACCCTAACCCTAAACCGAACCCTAACCCTAACCCTAACCCTAACCCGAACCCTAACCCTAACCTTAACCGGAACCCTAACACTAACCCTAACCCGAACCCGAACCATAACCCCTTACCCGAATCCTAACCCTAACCCGAAACCTAACCCGAACCCTAAACCTAACTCTAACCCCGAACCCGAACCCTAACCCTAAACCTAACCAGAACCCTAACCCGAACCCTAACCCTAACCCGAACCCGAACCCTAACCCTAACCCTAACCCAAACAGTAACACTAACCCGAACCCTAACCCTAACCCTAACCCTAACCCGAACCCTAACCCTAACCCTAACCCGACCCCTAACCCGAACCCTAACGCGAACCCTAACCCTAGCCCTAACCCTATTCCTAACCCAAACCTTAACCCTAACCCTAACCCGAAACCTAATCCTAACATTAACCCTAACCCTAACCCTAAACCGAACCCTAACCCTTACCCTCACTCTGCCCCGAACCTTAACCCTAATCCTAAACCTAACACGAACCCTAACCCGAACCCTAACCCTAACCCTAACCCTAACCCGAACCCTAACCCTAACCCTAACCCTAACCCGAATCCTAACCCTAACCATAACCCTAACCCTAACCCGAACCCGAACCCTAACCCTAACACTAACCCGAACCCTTACCCTAACCCGAAACCTAACCCTAACCGTAACCCTAATCCTAACCCGAACCCTAACCCTAATCCTAACCCCAAACACTAACCCTAACCCTAACCCTAACCCTAACCCTAAACTGAACCCGAACCCTAACCCGAACCCTACACCTAACACTAATCCGAACCCTAACCCTAACCTTAATACTAACCCTAACCCTAAAGCGAACCCGAACCCTAACCCTAACCCTAACCCTAACCCGAATCCTAACCCTAACCCGAACACTAACCCCTAACCCTAACCCTAACCCTAACCCTAACCCGAACCCTAACCCTAACACTACCTCCTAACCCTAACACTAACCCTAAACCGAACCCAAACCCTAACCCGAACCCTAACCCTAACCCTAACACTAACACTAACCCGAACCCTAACCCTAACCTTAAACCCTAACCCTAACCCTAACCCTAACCGTAACCCGAACCCTAACCCTACCCTAACCCTAACACTAACCCGACCACGAACCCTAACCCGTACCCTACCCCTAACCCTAATTCGAACCCTAACCCTAACCCTAACCCTAACCCTAAACCGAACCCGACCCTAACCCTAACCCGAACCCGAACCCTAACCCTAACCCGAACCCTAACCCTATCCCGAACCCTAACCCGAAACCGAACCCTAACCCTAACCCTAACCCTAACCCGAACCCTAACCAAACCCTAACCCGAACCCTAACCCTAACCCTAACCCGAACGGTAACACTAACCCTAACCCCTAACCCTAACCCTAAACCTAACCCTAAACCGAACCCTAACCCTAAACCTATCCCTAACCCTAACCCGAACCCGAACCCTAACCAGAACCCTACCCCTAACCCTAATCCGAACCCTAACCCTAACCCTAACCCTAACCCTAACCCTAACCCGAACCCGAACCCTAACCCGAAACCTAACACGAACCCTAACCCTAACACTAACCCTAACCCGAACCCTAACCCTAACCCGAACCCTAACCCTAAACCTAACCCGAACCCTAACCCTAACCCGAACCCGAAACCTAACACATACCCTAACCCTAAGCTTAACCCTAACCCGAACCCGAACCCTAACCCTAACCCTAACCCGAACGCTAACCCTAAACCTAACCCGAACCCTAACCCTAAGCCTAACATGAACTCTAACCCTAACCCGAACCCTAACCCTAACCCTAACCCGAACACTAACCCTAACCCTAACTCGACCCCTAACCCGAACCCTAACACATACCCTAACCCTAACCCTAACCCGAAACCAAACCCGAACCCTACCCCTAATCCTAATCCGAACCCTAACCCTAACCCTAACCCTATCCCGAACCCTAACCCAAACCCTAACCCTAACCCGAACCCTAACCCAAACACTAACCCGAACCCGAACCCTAACCCTAACCCTAACCCTAACCCGAACCCTAACACTAACCCGAACCCTGACACTAACCCGAACCGTAACCCGAACCCGAACCCTAACCGTAACACTAACCCTAAACCGAACCCGAACCCTAACCCTAAACCTAACCCTAACACTAACCCTAACCCTAACCCGAACCCTAACCCGAACCCGAACCCTAACCCTAACCCTAACCCTAATCCTAACCCTAACCCGAACCCGAACCCTAACACTAACCTTAACCGGAACCCTAACCCTAACCCGAACCCTAACCCTAACCCAAACCCTAACCCTAACCCGAACCCTAACCCGAAACCTAACCCGAACCCTAAATCTAACCCGAACCCTAAACCTAACCCTAACCCGAACCCGAACCCTAACCCGAACCCTAACCCTAAACCTAACCCTAACACGAACCCTAACCCAAACACTAACCCTAACTCGAACCTGAACCCTAACCCTACCCCGAAACTTAACTCTAACCCTAACCCTAACCCTAAACCTAACACTAACCCGAACCCTAAGCCTAACCCTAACCCTAACCCGAAACCTAACCCTAACCCTAACCCTAACCCGAACCCTAACCTGAACCCTAAACCTAACCCTAACCCGAACCCTAACCCTAACCCTAACCCGAACACTAACCCTAACCCTAACGCGAACCCTGACTCTGACCCTAACCCTAACCCTAACCCGAAACTGAACCCTAACCCTAACCCTAACCGTAACTCTAACCCGAACCCTAACCCTAACACTAACCCTAACCCTAACCCAAACCCTAACCCTAACCCGAACCCTAACCCTAACCCGAACCCTAACCCAAACTCTAACCCTATCCCGAACCCGAACCCTAACCCTAAACCGAACCCTAACCCTAACCCGAACCCTAACACTAACACTAACCCTAACCCGAACCCAAACCCTAACCCTAACCCTAAACCGAACCCTAACCCTAACCTTAACCAGAACCCTAACCCTAACCCTACCCCGAACCCGAACTCTAACCCCTTACCCGAATCCTAACCCTAACCCGAACCCTAACCCGAACAATAACCCTAACCCGAATCCGAACCCTAACCCTAACCCTAACCCGAACCCTAACACTAACCCTAAGCCGAACCTTAAACCTAACCCTACCCCGAACCTTAACCCTAACCCTAACCCTAAACCTAAACCTAACCCTAACCCGAACCCTAACCCTAACCCTAACCCTAACCCGAAACCTAACCCTAACCTTAACCCTCACCCTAACCCGAACCCTAACCCTAACCCTAACCCGAACCCTTACCCTAACCCTATCCCTAACCCTAACCCGAACCCGAACCCTAACCAGAACCCTACACCTAACCCTAATCCGAACCCTAACCCTAAACCTAACCCTAACCCTAACCCGAACCCGAACCCTAACCCTAACCCGAAAACTAACCCTTACCCTAACCCTAACCCTAACCCGAACCCTAACCCGAAACCTAACCCTAACACCAACCCTAACCCTAACCCTAACCCTAACCCGAACCCTAACCCTAACCCGAACCCTAACCCTAAACCTAACCCGAACCCTAACCCTAACCCGAACCCGAACCCTAACACATACCCTAACCCTATCCTTAACCCTAACCCTAACCCGAACCCTAACCCTAACCCTAACCCGAACCCTAACCCTAAACCTAACCCGAACCCTAACCCTAAGCCTAACATGAACTCTAACCCTAACCCGAACCCTAACCCTAACCCTAACCCGAACACTAACCCTAACCCTAACCCGACACCTAACCCGAACCCTAACACATACCCTAACCCTAACCCTAACCCTAACCAGAACCCGAACCCTAACCCGAACCGTACCCCTAATCCTAATCCGAACCCTAACCCTAACCCTAACCCTATCCCGAACCCTAACCCTAACCCTAACCCGAACCCGAACCCTAACCCAAACACTAACCCGAACCCGAACCCTAACCCTAACCCTAACCCTAAACCTAACCGGAACCCTAACACTAACCCGAACCCTAACACTAACCCGAACCCTAACCCGAACCCGAACCCTAACCGTAACACTAACCCTAAACCGAACCCGAACCCTAACCCTAACCCTAACCCTAACACTAACCCTAACCCTAACCCGAACCCTAACCCGAACCCGAACCCTAACCCTAACCCTAACCCTAATCCTAACCCTAACCCGAACCCTAACCCTAACCCGAACCCTAACACTAACCCGAACCCTAACCCTAACCCGAACCCGAACCCTAACACTAACCTTAACCGGAACCCTAACCCTAACCCGAACCCTAACCTTAACCCAAACCCTAACCCTAACCCGAACACTAACCCGAACCCCAACCTGAACCCTAACCCTAACCCGAACCCTAACCCTACCCTAACCCTAACCCTAACCCGAACACTAACCCTAACCCTAACCCTAACCCGAACCCTGACCCTGACCCTAACCCTAAACCTAACCCTAACCCGAAACTGAACCCTAACCCTAACCCTAACCGTAACCCGAACCCGAACCCTAACTCTAACCCGAACCCTAACGCTAACACTAACCCTAACCCTAACCCGAAACCTAACCCGAACCCTAACCCTAACCCGAACCCTAACCCAAACTCTAACCCTAACCGAAACCCGAACCCTAACCCTAAACCGAACCCTAACCCTAACCCGAACCCTAACACGAACCCAAACCCTAACCCTAACCCTAACCCGAACCCTAACCCTAACCTTAACCAGAACCCTAAACCTAACCCTACCCCGAACCCGAACTCTAACCCCTTACCCGAATCCTAACCCTAACCCGAACCCTGACCCGAACCCTAACCCTAACCCGAATCCGAACCCTAACCCTAACCCTAACCCGAACCCTAACACTAACCCTAACCTGAACCTTAAATCTAACCCTACCCCGAACCTTAACCCTACCCCTAACCCTAAACCTAAACCTAACCCTAACCTGAAACCTAACCCTAACCCTAACCCTAACCCGAAACCTAACCCTAACCTTAACCCTCACCCTAACCCGAACCCTACACCTAACCCTAACCCGAACCCTTACCCTAACCCTAACCCTAACCCTAACCCTAACCCTAACCCGAACGGTAACCCTAACCCTAACCCCAAAACCTAATCCTAACCCTAACTCGAACCCGAACCCTAACCCTAACCCTAACTCGAACCCGAACCCTAACCCGAACCCTACCCCTAACCCTAATCCGAACCCTAACCCTAACCCTAACCCTAACCCTAACCCGAAACCTAACCCTAACCAGAACCCTAACCCTAACCCTAACCCTAACCCGAACCCTAACCCTAACCCTCACCCTAACCCGAAACCTAACCCTAACCCTAACCCTAACCCGAACCCTAACCCGATCCCTAACCCTAACACTAACCCGAACCCTAACCCTAACCCTAACCCTAACCCGAACCCTAACCTTAACCGTAACCCTAACCCTAACCCGAACCCTAACCCTAACCCTAACCCGAACCCTAAACCTAACCCTAACCCGAACCCTAACCCTAACCCTAACCCTAAGACTAACACGAAACCTAACCTGAACACTAACCCTAACCCTAACATGAACCCTAAACCTAACCCTAACCCTAACCCTAACCCGAACCCTAACCCTAACCCTAACCCTAACCGGAACCCTAACCCTAATCCTAACCTGAACCCGAACCCTAACCCCTTACCCGAATCCTAACCCTAAACCGAACCCTAACCCGAACCCTAACCCTAACCCTAACCACGAACCCGAACCCTAAACCTAACCCTAACCCTAACCCTAACCCGAACCCTAACCCTAACCCTAAACCTAAACCTAACCCTAACCCGAACCCTAAACCTAACCCAAACCCGAACCCTAACCCTAACCCTAATCCTAACCCTAACCCGAACGGTAACACTAACCCTAACCCCTAACCCTAACCCTAACCCTAACCCGAACCCTAACCATAACCCTAACCCTAACCCTAACCCTAAACCTAACCCGTACCCGAACCCTAACCCGAAACCTACCACTAACACTAATCCGAACCCTAACCCTAACCCTAACCCTAACCCTAACCCTAACCCGAACCCTAACCCTAACCGGAACCCTAAACCTAACCCTAACCCTAACCCTAACCCAAAACCTAACCCGAACCCTAACCCTAACCCTAACCCGAACCCTAACCCTAACCCTAACCCTAACCCGAACCCTAACCCTAACCTTAACCGGAACCCTAACACTAACCCTAACCCGAACCCGAACCATAACCCCTTACCCAAATCCTAACCCTAACCCGAAACCTAACCCGAACCCTAAACCTAACCCTAACCCCGAACCCGAACCCTAACCGTAACCCTAACCCGAACCCTAACCCGAAACCTAACCCTAACCCGAACCCGAACCCTAACCCTAACCCTAACCCAAACCCTAACACTAACCCGAACCCTAACCCTAAACCTAACCCTAACCCGAACCCTAACCCTAACCCTAACCCGACCCCTAACCCGAACCCTAACGCGAACCCTAACCCTAACCCTAACCCTATTCCTAACCCAAACATTAAACCTAACCCTAACCCGAAACCTAATCCTAACATTAACCCTAACCCTAACCCTAAACCGAACCCTAACCCTAACCCTCACTCTGCCCCGAACCTTAACCCTAATCCTAACCCTAACACGAACCCTAACCCGAACCCTAACCCTAACCCTAACCCTAACCCGAACCCTAACCCTAACCCTAACCCTAACCCGAACCCTAACCCTAACCATAACCCTAACCCTAACCCGAACCCGAACCCTAACCCTAACCCGAACCCTAACCCTAACCCGAACCCTAACCCTAACCCTAACCCCTAACACTAACCCTAACCCTAACCCTAACCCTAACCCTAACCCTAACCTGAACCCGAACCCTAACCCGAACCCTACACCTAACACTAATCCGAACACTAACCCTAACCTTAATCCTAACCCTAACCCTAACCCTAACCCTAACCCTAACCCGAACCCTAACCCTAACCCGAACACTAACCCCTAACCCTAACCCTAACCCTAACCCGAACCCTGACCCTGACCCTAACCCTAACCCGAAACTGAACCCTAACCCTAACCCTAACCGTAACCTGAACCCGAACCCTAACTCTAACCCGAACCCTAACCGTAACACTAACCCTAAACCGAACCCGAACCCTAACCCTAAACCTAACCCTAACACTAACCCTAACCCTAACCCGAACCCTAACCCGAACCCGAACCCTAACCCTAACCCTAACCCTAATCCTAACCCTAACCCGAACCCGAACCCTAACACTAACCTTAACCGGAACCCTAACCCTAACCCGAACCCTAACCCTAACCCAAACCCTAACCCTAACCCGAACCCTAACCCGAAACCTAACCCGAACCCTAAATCTAACCCGAACCCTAAACCTAACCCTAACCCGAACCCGAACCCTAACCCGAACCCTAACCCTAAACCTAACCCTAACACGAACCCTAACCCAAACACTAACCCTAACTCGAACCTGAACCCTAACCCTACCCCGAAACTTAACTCTAACCCTAACCCTAACCCTAAACCTAACACTAACCCGAACCCTAAGCCTAACCCTAACCCTAACCCGAAACCTAACCCTAACCCTAACCCTAACCCGAACCCTAACCTGAACCCTAAACCTAACCCTAACCCGAACCCTAACCCTAACCCTAACCCGAACACTAACCCTAACCCTAACCCGAACCCTGACTCTGACCCTAACCCTAACCCTAACCCGAAACTGAACCCTAACCCTAACCCTAACCGTAACTCTAACCCGAACCCTAACCCTAACACTAACCCTAACCCTAACCCAAACCCTAACCCTAACCCGAACCCTAACCCTAACCCGAACCCTAACCCAAACTCTAACCCTATCCCGAACCCGAACCCTAACCCTAAACCGAACCCTAACCCTAACCCGAACCCTAACACTAACACTAACCCTAACCCGAACCCAAACCCTAACCCTAACCCTAAACCGAACCCTAACCCTAACCTTAACCAGAACCCTAACCCTAACCCTACCCCGAACCCGAACTCTAACCCCTTACCCGAATCCTAACCCTAACCCGAACCCTAACCCGAACAATAACCCTAACCCGAATCCGAACCCTAACCCTAACCCTAACCCGAACCCTAACACTAACCCTAAGCCGAACCTTAAACCTAACCCTACCCCGAACCTTAACCCTAACCCTAACCCTAAACCTAAACCTAACCCTAACCCGAACCCTAACCCTAACCCTAACCCTAACCCGAAACCTAACCCTAACCTTAACCCTCACCCTAACCCGAACCCTAACCCTAACCCTAACCCGAACCCTTACCCTAACCCTATCCCTAACCCTAACCCGAACCCGAACCCTAACCAGAACCCTACACCTAACCCTAATCCGAACCCTAACCCTAAACCTAACCCTAACCCTAACCCGAACCCGAACCCTAACCCTAACCCGAAAACTAACCCTTACCCTAACCCTAACCCTAACCCGAACCCTAACCCGAAACCTAACCCTAACACCAACCCTAACCCTAACCCTAACCCTAACCCGAACCCTAACCCTAACCCGAACCCTAACCCTAAACCTAACCCGAACCCTAACCCTAACCCGAACCCGAACCCTAACACATACCCTAACCCTATCCTTAACCCTAACCCTAACCCGAACCCTAACCCTAACCCTAACCCGAACCCTAACCCTAAACCTAACCCGAACCCTAACCCTAAGCCTAACATGAACTCTAACCCTAACCCGAACCCTAACCCTAACCCTAACCCGAACACTAACCCTAACCCTAACCCGACACCTAACCCGAACCCTAACACATACCCTAACCCTAACCCTAACCCTAACCAGAACCCGAACCCTAACCCGAACCGTACCCCTAATCCTAATCCGAACCCTAACCCTAACCCTAACCCTATCCCGAACCCTAACCCTAACCCTAACCCGAACCCGAACCCTAACCCAAACACTAACCCGAACCCGAACCCTAACCCTAACCCTAACCCTAAACCTAACCGGAACCCTAACACTAACCCGAACCCTAACACTAACCCGAACCCTAACCCGAACCCGAACCCTAACCGTAACACTAACCCTAAACCGAACCCGAACCCTAACCCTAACCCTAACCCTAACACTAACCCTAACCCTAACCCGAACCCTAACCCGAACCCGAACCCTAACCCTAACCCTAACCCTAATCCTAACCCTAACCCGAACCCTAACCCTAACCCGAACCCTAACACTAACCAGAACCCTAACCCTAACCCGAACCCGAACCCTAACACTAACCTTAACCGGAACCCTAACCCTAACCCGAACCCTAACCTTAACCCAAACCCTAACCCTAACCCGAACACTAACCCGAACCCCAACCTGAACCCTAACCCTAACCCGAACCCTAACCCTACCCTAACCCTAACCCTAACCCGAACACTAACCCTAACCCTAACCCTAACCCGAACCCTGACCCTGACCCTAACCCTAAACCTAACCCTAACCCGAAACTGAACCCTAACCCTAACCCTAACCGTAACCCGAACCCGAACCCTAACTCTAACCCGAACCCTAACGCTAACACTAACCCTAACCCTAACCCGAAACCTAACCCGAACCCTAACCCTAACCCGAACCCTAACCCAAACTCTAACCCTAACCGGAACCCGAACCCTAACCCTAAACCGAACCCTAACCCTAACCCGAACCCTAACACTAACACTAACCCTAACACGAACCCAAACCCTAACCCTAACCCGAACCCGAACCCTAACCCTAACCTTAACCAGAACCCTAAACCTAACCCTACCCCGAACCCGAACTCTAACCCCTTACCCGAATCCTAACCCTAACCCGAACCCTGACCCGAACCCTAACCCTAACCCGAATCCGAACCCTAACCCTAACCCTAACCCGAACCCTAACACTAACCCTAACCTGAACCTTAAATCTAACCCTACCCCGAACCTTAACCCTACCCCTAACCCTAAACCTAAACCTAACCCTAACCTGAAACCTAACCCTAACCCTAACCCTAACCCGAAACCTAACCCTAACCTTAACCCTCACCCTAACCCGAACCCTACACCTAACCCTAACCCGAACCCTTACCCTAACCCTAACCCTAACCCTAACCCTAACCCGAACGGTAACCCTAACCCTAACCCCAAAACCTAATCCTAACCCTAACTCGAACCCGAACCCTAACCCTAACCCTAACTCGAACCCGAACCCTAACCCGAACCCTACCCCTAACCCTAATCCGAACCCTAACCCTAACCCTAACCCTAACCCTAACCCGAAACCTAACCCTAACCAGAACCCTAACCCTAACCCTAACCCTAACCCGAACCCTAACCCTAACCCTCACCCTAACCCGAAACCTAACCCTAACCCTAACCCTAACCCGAACCCTAACCCGAACCCTAACCCTAACCCTAACCCGAACCCTAACCCTAACCCTAACCCTAACCCGAACCCTAACCTTAACCGTAACCCTAACCCTAACCCGAACCCTAACCCTAACCCTAACCCGAACCCTAAACCTAACCCTAACCCGAACCCTAACCCTAACCCTAACCCTAAGACTAACACGAAACCTAACCTGAACACTAACCCTAACCCTAACATGAACCCTAAACCTAACCC
Source organism: Urocyon cinereoargenteus (assembly GCA_032313775.1). Classification (NCBI taxonomy): domain Eukaryota; kingdom Metazoa; phylum Chordata; class Mammalia; order Carnivora; family Canidae; genus Urocyon; species Urocyon cinereoargenteus. Next base: position 101,923,989 of record JAVLSZ010000002.1, read on the forward strand.
TAACCCTAACCCTAACCCGAACCCTAACCCTAACCCTAACCCTAACCGGAACCCTAACCCTAATCCTAACCTGAACCCGAACCCTAACCCCTTACCCGAATCCTAACCCTAAACCGAACCCTAACCCGAACCCTAACCCTAACCCTAACCACGAACCCGAACCCTAAACCTAACCCTAACCCTAACCCTAACCCGAACCCTAACCCTAACCCTAAACCTAAACCTAACCCTAACCCGAACCCTAAACCTAACCCAAACCCGAACCCTAACCCTAACCCTAATCCTAACCCTAACCCGAACGGTAACACTAACCCTAACCCCTAACCCTAACCCTAACCCTAACCCGAACCCTAACCCTAACCCTAACCCTAACCCTAACCCCAAACCTAACCCGTACCCGAACCCTAACCCTAACCCGAACCCTAAACCGAACCCTAACCCGAAACCTAACCCAAACAATAACCCGAACCCTAAACCGAACCCTAACCCGAACCCTAACCCTAACCCTTACTCGAACCCTAACCCGAACCCTAACCATAAGCCTAATCCGAACCCTAACACGAACCCTAACCCGAACCCTAACCCTATCACGAACCCTAAACCTAACCCGAATCCTAGCCCGAACCCCAACCCTAACCCTAAACCTAACCCGAACCTTAACCCTAACCCTAACCCTAACACTAACCCTATCCCGAACCCGAACCCTAACCCTAACCCGATCCCTAACCCGAACCCTAACCTTAACCCTAACCCTAAACCTAACCCAAAACCTAACCCTAAACCTAACCCTAACCCGAACCCTAACCCGAACCCCTAACACTAACCCTAACCCTAACGCGAAACCTAACCCTAAATCGAACCCTAACCCTAACCCGAACCCTAAACCGAACCCTAACCCAAAACCTAACCCTAACCCTAAACCGAATCCTAACCTTAACCCTAAACCTAACCCTAACCCTAACCCTAACCCATAACCATAACCCTAACCCTAACACTACCCCCAACCCTAACCCTAAACCGAACCCTAACCCTAACCCTAAACTGAACCCTAACCCTAACCCTAACCCGAACCCTAACCCTAACCCGAACCCTAATGCTAACCCTAACCCGAACCCTAACCCGAACCCGAACCCTAACCGTAACCCTAACCCTAACCCTAAAAAGAACCCTAACCCTAACCCTAACCCGAACCCTAACTCTAACCCTAACCCTAACCCTAAACCGTACCCTAACCTTTACCCTAACCCTAACCCTAACCCCTAACTCTAACCCGAAACCTAACCCTAACCCTAACCCTAACCCGAACCCTATCCCGAACCCGAACCCTAACCCGAACCCGAACCCGAACCCGAACCCTAACCCTAACCCTAACCCGACCCCTAACCCGAACCCTAACGCGAACCCTAACCCTAACCCTAACCCTATTCCTAACCCAAACATTAAACCTAACCCTAACCCGAAACCTAATCCTAACATTAACCCTAACCCTAACCCTAAACCGAACCCTAACCCTAACCCTCACTCTGCCCCGAACCTTAACCCTAATCCTAACCCTAACACGAACCCTAACCCGAACCCTAACCCTAACCCTAACCCTAACCCGAACCCTAACCCTAACCCTAACCCTAACCCGAACCCTAACCCTAACCATAACCCTAACCCTAACCCGAACCCGAACCCTAACCCTAACCCGAACCCTAACCCTAACCCGAACCCTAACCCTAACCCTAACCCCTAACACTAACCCTAACCCTAACCCTAACCCTAACCCTAACCCTAACCTGAACCCGAACCCTAACCCGAACCCTACACCTAACACTAATCCGAACACTAACCCTAACCTTAATCCTAACCCTAACCCTAACCCGAACCCGAACCCTAACCCTAACCCTAACCCTAACCCTAACCCGAACCCTAACCCTAACCCGAACACTAACCTCTAACCCTAACCCTAACCCTAACCCGAACCCTGACCCTGACCCTAACCCTAACCCTAACCCTAACCCGAAACTGAACCCTAACCCTAACCCTAACCGTAACCTGAACCCGAACCCTAACTCTAACCCGAACCCTAACCCTAACACTAACCCTAACCCTAACCCGAACCCTAACCCTAATCCTAACCCTAACCCGAAACTGAACCCTAACCCTAACCCTAACCGTAACCTGAACCCGAACCCTAACTCTAACCCGAACCCTAACCCTAACACTAACCCTAACCCTAACCCGAACCCTAACCCTAACCCTAACCCTAACCCTAACCCTAACTCTAACCCTAACCGGAACCCGAACCCTAACCCTAAACCGAACCCTAACCCTAACCCGAACCCTAACACTAACACTAACCCTAACCCGAACCCAAACCCTAACCCTAACCCTAACCCGAACCCTAACCCTAACCTTAACCAGAACCCTAACCCTAACCCTACCCCGAACTCGAACTCTAACCCCTTACCCGAATCCTAACCCTAACCCGAACCCTGACCCGAACCCTAACCCTAACCCGAATCCGAACCCTAACCCTAACCCTAACCCGAACCCTAACACTAACCCTAACCCGAACCTTAAACCTAACCCTACCCCGAACCTTAACCCTAACCCTAACCCTAAACCTAAACCTAACCCTAACCTGAAACCTAACCCTAACCCTAACCCTAACCCGAAACCTAACCCTAACCTTAACCCTCACCCTAACCCGAAACCTACACCTAACCCTAACCCGAACCCTTACCCTAACCCTAACCCTAACCCTAACCCTAACCCTAACCCGAACGGTAACCCTAACCCTAACCCCAAAACCTAATCCTAACCCTAACCCGAACCCGAACCCTAACTCTAACCCTAACCCTAACTCGAACCCGAACCCTAACCCGAACCCTACCCCTAACCCTAATCCGAACCCTAACCCTAACCCTAACCCTAACCCTAACCCGAAACCTAACCCTAACCAGAACCCTAACCCTAACCCTAACCCTAAGCCGAACCCTAACCCTAACCCTCACCCTAACCCGAAACCTAACCCTAACCCTAACCCTAACCCGAACCCTAACCCGATCCCTAACCCTAACCCTAACCCGAACCCTAACCCTAACCCTAACCCTAACCCGAAACCTAACCGTAACCAAAAGCCTAACCCTAACCCTAACCCGAAACGTAACCCTAACCGTAACCCGAACCCTAACCTTAACCGTAACCCTAACCCTAACCCGAACCCTAACCCTAACCCTAACCCGAACCCTAAACCTAACCCTAACCTGAACCCTAACCCTAACCCTAACCCTAAGCCTAACACGAACCCTCACCTGAACCCTAACCCTAACCCTAACCTGAACCTAAACCTAACCCTAACCCTAACCCGAAACCTAACCCTAACCCTACCCCTAACCGGAACCCTAACCCTAATCCTAACCCGAACCCGAACCCTAACCCCTTACCCGAATCCTAACCCTAACCCGAACCCTAACCCGAACCCTAACCCTAACCCTAACCACGAACCCGAACCCTAATCCTAACCCTAACCCTAACCCGAACCCTAACCCTAACCCTAAACCTAAACCTAACCCTAACCCGAACCCTAAACCTAACCCAAACCCGAACCCTAACCCTAACCCTAATTCTAACCCTAACCCGAACGGTAACCCTAACCCTAACCCCTAACCCTAACCCTAACCCTAACCCGAACCCTAACCCTAACCCTAACCCTAACCCTAAACCTAACCCGTACCCGAACCCTAACCCGAACCCTACCACTAACACTAATCCGAACCCTAACCCTAACCCTAACCCTAACCCGTACCCTAACCCTAACCGGAACCCTAAACCTAACCCTAACCCTAACCCTAACCCGAAACCTAACCCGAACCCTAACCCTAACCCTAACCCGAACACTAACCCTAACCCTAACCCGAACCCTAACCCTAACCTTAACCGGAACCCTAACACTAACCCTAACCCGAACCCGAACCATAACCCCTTACCCGAATCCTAACCCTAACCCGAAACCTAACCCGAACCCTAAACCTAACTCTAACCCCGAACCCGAACCCTAACCCTAACCCTAACCCGAACCCTAACCCGAACCCTAACCCTAACCCGAACCCGAACCCTAACCCTAACCCTAACCCAAACCCTAACACTAACCCGAACCCTAACCCTAAACCTAACCCTAACCCTAACCCTAACCCTAACCCGACCCCTAACCCGAACCCTAACGCGAACCCTAACCCTAACCCTAACCCTATTCCTAACCCAAACCTTAACCCTAACCCTAACCCGAAACCTAATCCTAACATTAACCCTAACTCTAACCCTAAACCGAACCCTAACTCTAACCCTCACTCTGCCCCGAACCTTAACCCTAATCCTAACCCTAACACGAACCCTAACCCGAACCCTAACCCTAACCCTAACCCTAACCCGAACCCTAACCCTAACCCTAACCCTAACCCGAACCCTAACCCTAACCATAACCCTAACCCTAACCCGAACCCGAACCCTAACCTTAACACTAACACGAACCCTTACCCTAACCCGAAACCTAACCCTAACCGTAACCCTAATCCTAACCCAAACCCTAACCCTAACCCTAACCCCTAACACTAACCCTAACCCTAACCCTAACCCTAACCCTAACCTGAACCCGAACCCTAACCCGAACCCTACACCTAACACTAATCCGAACCCTAACCCTAACCTTAATCCTAACCCTAACCCTAACCCGAACCCTAACCCGAACCCTAACCCTAACCCGAACACTAACCCCTAACCCTAACCCTAACCCTAACCCTAACCCGAACCCTAAACCTAACCCTACCTCCTAACCCTAACACTAACCCTAAACCGAACCCAAACCCTAACCCGAACCCTAACCCTCACCCGAACACTAACCCGAACCCTAACCCTAACCGTAACCCGAACCCTAACCTTAACCGTAACCCTAACCCTAACCCGATCCCTAACCCTAACCCTAACCCGAACCCTAAACCTAACCGGAACCCTAAACCTAACCCTAACACTAACCCTAACCCGAAACCTAACCCGAACCCTAACCCTAACCCTAAGCCGAACCCTAACCCTAACCCTAACCCTAACCCGAACCCTAAACCTAACCTTAACCGGAACCCTAACACTAACCCTAACCCGAACCCGAACCATAACCCCTTACCCGAATCATAACCCTAACCCGAAACCTAACCCGAACCCTAAACCTAACCCTAACCCCGAACCCGAACCCTAACCCTAACCCTAACCCTAACCCGAACCCTAACCCTAACCCGAACCCGAACCCTAACCCTAACCCTAACCCAAACCCTAACACTAACCCGAACCCTAACCCTAAACCTAACCCTAACCCGAACCCTAACCCTAACCCTAACCCGACCCCTAACCCGAACCCTAACGCGAACCCTAACCCTAACCCTAACCCTATTCCTAACCCAAACCTTAACCCTAACCCTAACCCGAAACCTAATCCTAACATTAACCCTAACCCTAACCCTAAACCGAACCCTAACCCTAACCCTCACTCTGCCCCGAACCTTAACCCTAATCCTAACCCTAACACGAACCCTAACCCGAACCCTAACCCTAACCCTAACACTAACCCGAACCCTAACCCTAACCCTAACCCTAACCCGAACCCTAACCCTAACCATAACCCTAACCCTAACCCGAACCCGAACCCTAACCCTAACACTAACACGAACCCTTACCCTAACCCGAAACCTAACCCTAACCGTAACCCTAATCCTAACCCGAACCCTAACCCTAACCCTAACCCCTAACACTAACCCTAACCCTAACCCTAACCCTAACCCTAACCTGAACCCGAACCCTAACCCGAACCCTACACCTAACACTAATCCGAACCCTAACCCTAACCTTAATCCTAACCCTAACCCTAACCCGAACCCGAACCCTAACCCTAACCCTAACCCTAACCCTAAACCGAACCCTAACCCTAACCCGAACACTAACCCCTAACCCTAACCCTAACCCTAACCCTAACCCTAACCCGAACCCTGACCCTGACCCTAACCCTAACCCTAACCCTAACCCGAAACTGAACCCTAACCCTAACCCTAACCGTAACCCGAACCCGAACCCTAACTCTAACCCGAACCCTAACCCTAACACTAACCCTAACCCTAACCCGCACCCTAACCCTAACCCGAACCCTAACCCTAACCCGAACCCTAACCCAAAATCTAACCCTAACCGGAACCCGAACCCTAACCCTAAACCGAACCCTAACCCTAACCCGAACCCTAACACTAACACTAACCCTAACCCGAACCCAAACCCTAACCCTAACCCTAACCCGAACCCTAACCCTAACCTTAACCAGACCCCTAACCCTAACCCTACCCCGAACCCGAACTCTAACCCCTTACCCGAATCCTAACCCTAACCCGAACCCTGACCCGAACCCTAACCCTAACCCGAATCCGAACCCTAACCCTAACCCTAACCCGAACCCTAACACTAACCCTAACCCGAACCTTAAACCTAACCCTACCCCGAACCTTAACCCTAACCCTAACCCTAAACCTAAACCTAACCCTAACCTGAAACCTAACCCTAACCCTAACCCTAACCAGAAACCTAACCCTAACCTTAACCCTCACCCTAACCCGAAACCTACACCTAACCCTAACCCGAACCCTTACCCTAACCCTAACCCTAACCCTAACCCTAACCCTAACCCGAACCCTTACCCTAACCCTAACCCTAACCCTAACCCTAATCCGAACCCTAACCCTAACCCTAACCCGAACCCTAACCCGAACCCTAACCCTAACCCGAACCCGAACCCTAACCCTAACCCTAACCCAAACCCTAACACTAACCCGAACCCTAACCCTAAACCTAACCCTAACCCGAACCCTAACCCTAACCCTAACCCGACCCCTAACCCGAACCCTAACGCGAACCCTAACCCTAACCCTAACCCTATTCCTAACCCAAACCTTAACCCTAACCCTAACCCGAAACCTAATCCTAACATTAACCCTAACCCTAACCCTAAACCGAACCCTAACCCTAACCCTCACTCTGCCCCGAACCTTAACCCTAATCCTAACCCTAACACGAACCCTAACCCTAATCCTAACCCTAACCCTAACCCGAACCCTAACCCTAACCCTAACCCTAACCCGAACCCTAACCCTAACCATAACCCTAACCCTAACCCGAACCCGAACCCTAACCCTAACACTAACACGAACCCTTACCCTAACCCGAAACCCAACCCTAACCGTAACCCTAATCCTAACCCGAACCCTAACCCTAACCCTAACCCCTAACACTAACCCTAACCCTAACCCTAACCCTAACCCTAACCTGAACCCGAACCCTAACCCGAACCCTACACCTAACACTAATCCGAACCCTAACCCTAACCTTAATCCTAACCCTAACCCTAACCCGAACCCGAACCCTAACCCTAACCCTAACCCTAACCCTAACCCGAACCTTAACACTAACCCGAACACTAACCCCTAACCCTAACCCTAACCCTAACCCTAACCCGAACCCTAACCCTAACCCTACCTCCTAACCCTAACACTAACCCTAAACCGAACCCAAACCCTAACCCGAACCCTAACCCTCACCCGAACACTAACCCGAACCCTAACCCTAACCGTAACCCGAACCCTAACCTTAACCGTAACCCTAACCCTAACCCGAACCCTAACCCTAACCCTAACCCGAACCCTAAACCTAACCCTAACCCGAACCCTAACCCTAACCCTAAGCCTAACACGAACCCTAACCTGAACCCTAACCCTAACCCTAACCTGAACCCTAAACCTAACCCTAACCCTAACCCTAACCCGAACCCTAACCCTAACCCTAACCCTAACCGGAACCCTAACCCTAATCCTAACCCGAACCCGAACCCTAACCCCTTACCCGAATCCTAACCCTAACCCGAACCCTAACCCGAACCCTAACCCTAACCCTAACCACGAACCCGAACCCTAAACCTAACCCTAACCCTAACCCGAACCCTAACCCTAACCCTAAACCTAAACCTAACCCTAACCCTAACCCTAACCCTAAACCTAACCCGTACCCGAACCCTAACCCGAAACCTACCACTAACACTAATCCGAACCCTAACCCTAACCCTAACCCTAACCCTAACCCTAACCCTAACCCGAACCCTAACCCTAACCGGAACCCTAAACCTAACCCTAACCCTAACCCTAACCCGAAACCTAACCCGAACCCTAACCCTAACCCTAACCCGAACCCTAACCCTAACCCTAACCCTCACCCGAACCCTAACCCTAACCTTAAACGGAACCCTAACACTAACCCTAACCCGAACCCGAACCATAACCCCTTACCCGAATCTTAACCCTAACCCGAAACCTAACCCGAACCCTAACCCTAACCCTAACCCCGAACCCGAACCCTAACCCTAATGCTAACCCGAACCCTAACACTAAACCGAACCCTAACCCGAACCCGAACCCTAACCGTAACACTAACCCTAAACCGAACCCGAACCCTAACACTAACCCTAACCCTAACACTAACCCTAACCCTAACCCGAACCCTAACCCGAACCCGAACCTTAACCCTAACCCTAACCCTAATCCTAACCCTAACCCGAACCCTAACCCTAACCCGAACCCTAACACTAACCCGAACCCTAACCCTAACCCGAACCCGAACCCTAACACTAACCTTAACCGGAACCCTAACCCTAACCCGAACCCTAACCCTAACCCAAAACCTAACCCTAACCCGAACACTAACCCGAACCCTAACCGGAACCCTAAACCTATCCCGAACCCTAAACCTAACCCTAACCCGAACCCGAACCCTAACCCGAAACCTAACCCTAAACCTAACCCTAACACGAACCCTAACCCAAACACTAACCCTAACCCGAACCTGAACCCTAAACCTACCCCGAACCTTAACCCTAACCCTAACCCTAACCCTAAACCTAACCCTAACCCGAACCCTAACCCTAACCCGAAACCTAACCCTAACCCTAACCCTAACCCGAATCCTAACCTGAACCCTAAACCTAACCCTAACCCGAACCCTAACCCTACCCTAACCCTAACCCTAACCCGAACACTAACCCTAACCCTAACCCTAACCCGAACCCTGACCCTGACCCTAACCCTAACCCTAACCCGAAACTGAACCCTAACCCTAACCCTAACCGTAACCCGAACCCGAACCCTAACTCTAACCCGAACCCTAACCCTAACACTAACCCTAACCCTAACCCGAACCCTAACCCTAACCCGAACCCTAACCCTAACCCGAACCCTAACCCAAACTCTAACCCTAACCCGAACCCGAACCCTAACCCTAAACCAAACCCTAACCCTAACCCGAACCCTAACACTAACACTAACCCTAACCCGAACCCAAACCCTAACCCTAACCCTAACCCGAACCCTAACCCTAACCTTAACCAGAACCCTAACCCTAACCCTACCCCGAACCCGAACTCTAACCCCTTACCCAAATCCTAACCCTAAACCGAACCCTGACCCGAACCCTAACCCTAACCCGAATCCGAACCCTAAACCTAACCCTAACCCGAACCCTAACACTAACCCTAACCCGAACCTTAAACCTAACCCTACCCCGAACCTTAACCCTAACCCTAACCCTAAACCTAAACCTAACCCTAACCTGAAACCTAACCCTAACCCTAACCCTAACCCGAAACCTAACCCTAACCTTAACCCTCACCCTAACCCGAACCCTACACCTAACCCTAACCCGAACACTTACCCTAACCCTAACCCTAACCCTAACCCTAACCCTAACCCGAACGGTAACCCTAACACTAACCCCAAAACCTAATCCTAAACCTAACCCGAACCCGAACCCTAACCCTAACCCTAACCCTAACCCTAAATCGAACCTGAACCCTAACCCGAACCCTACCCCTAACCCTAATCCGAACCCTAACCCTAACCCTAACCCTAACCCGAACCCTAACCCTAACCCTCACCCTAACCCGAACCCTAACCCTAACCCTAACCCTAACCCGAACCCTAACCCGATCCCTAACCCTAACCCTAACCCGAACCCTAACCCTAACCCTAACCCGAAACCTAACCGTAACCATAAGCCTAAACCTAACCCTAACCCGAACCCTAACCCTAACCGTAACCCGAACCCTAACCTTTACCGTAACCCTAAACCTAACCCGAACCCTAACCCTAACCCTAACCCGAACCCTAAACCTAACCCTAACCCGAACCCTAACCCTAACCCTAACCCTAAGCCTAACACGAACCCTAACCTGAACCCTAACCCTAACCCTAACCTGAACCCTAAACCTAACCCTAACACTAACCCTAACCCGAACCCTAACCCTAACCCTAACCCTAACCGGAACCCTAACCCTAAAGCTAACCCGAACCCGAACCCTAACCCCTTACCCGAATCCTAACCCTAACCCGAACCCTAACCCGAACTCTAACCCTAACCCTAACCACGAACCCGAACCCTAAACCTAACCCTAACCCTAACCCGAACCCTAACCCTAACCCTAAACATAAACCTAACCCTAACCCGAACCCTAAACCTAACCCAAACCCGAACCCTAACCCTAACCCTAATCCTAACCCTAACCCGAACGGTAACACTAACCCTAACCCCTAACCCTAACCCTAACCCTAACCCGAACCCTAACACTAACCCTAACCCTAACCCTAAACCTAACCCGTACACAAACCCTAACCCGAACCCTACCACTAACACTAATCCGAACCCTAACCCTAACCCTAACCCTAACCCTAACCCTAACCCGAACCCTAACCCTAACCGGAACCCTAAACTTAACCCTAACCCTAACCCTAACCCGAAACCTAACCCGAACCCTAACCCTAACCCTAACCCGAACCCGAACCCTAACCCTAACCCTAACCCTAACCCGAACCCTAACCCTAACCTTAACCGGAACCCTAACACTAACCCTAACCCGAACCCGAACCATAACCACTTACCCGAATCCTAACCCTAACCCGAAACCTAACCCGAACCCTAAACCTAACCCTAACCCCGAACCCGAACCCTAACCCTAACCCTAACCCGAACCCTAAACCGAACCCTAACCCTAACCCGAACCCGAACCCTAACCCTAACCCTAACCCTAACCCGACCCCTAACCCGAAACCCTAACGCGAACCCTAACCCTAACCCTAACCCTATTCCTAACCCAAACCTTAACCCTAACCCTAACCTGAAACCTAATCCTAACATTAACCCTAACCCTGACCCTAAACCGAACCCTAACCCTAACCCTCACTCTGCCCCGAACCTTAACCCTAATCCTAACCCTAACCCTAACCCGAACCCGAACCCTAACCCTAACCCTAACCCTAACCCTAACCCGAACCCTAACCCTAACCCGAACACTAACCCCTAACCCTAACCCTAACCCTAACCCTAACCCGAACCCTAACCCTAACCCTACCTCCTAACCCTAACACTAACCCTAAACCGAACCCAAACCCTAACCCGAACCCTAACCCTCACCCGAACACTAACCCGAAACCTAACCCTAACCGTAACCCGAACCCTAACCTTAACCGTAACCCTAACCCTAACCCGAACCCTAACCCTAACCCGAACCCGAACCCTAAACCTAACCCTAACCCGAACCCTAACCCTAACCCTAACCCTAAGCCTAACACGAACCCTAACCTGAACCCTAACCCTAACCCTAACCTGAACCCTAAACCTAACCCTAACCCTAACCCTAACCCGAACCCTAACCCTAACCCTAACCCTAACCGGAACCCTAACCCTAATCCTAACCCGAACCCGAACCCTAACCCCTTACCCGAATCCTAACCCTAACCCGAACCCTAACCCGAACCCTAACCCTAACCCTAACCACGAACCCGAACCCTAAACCTAACCCTAACCCTAACCAGAACCCTAACCCTAACCATAAACCTAAACCTAACCCTAACCCGAACACTAAACCTAACCCAAACCCGAACCCTAACCCTAACCCCTAATCCTAACCCTAACCCGAACGGTAACCCTAACCCTAACCCCTAACCCTAACTCTAACCCTAACCCGAACCCCTAACCCTAACACTAACCCTAACCCTAAACCTAACCCGTACCCGAACCCTAACCCGAAACCTACCACTAACACTAATCCGAACCCTAACCCTAACCCTAACCCTAACCCTAACCCGAACCCTAACCCTAACCGGAACCCTAAACCTAACCCTAACCCTAACCCTAACCCGAAACCTAACCCGAACCCTAACCCTAACCCTAACACGAACCCTAACCCTAACCCTAACCCTAACCCGAACCCTAACCCTAACCTTAACCGGAACCCTAACATTAACCCTAACCCGAACCCGAACCATAACCCCTTACCCGAATCCTAACCCTAACCCGAAACCTAACCCGAACCCTAACCCTAACCCTAACCCCGAACCCGAACCCTAACCCTAACCCTAACCCGAACCCTAACCCGAACCCTAAACCTAACCCGAACCCGAACCCTAACCCTAACCCTAACCCAAACCCTAACACTAACCCGAACCCTAACCCTAACCCTAACCCTAACCCGAACCCTAACCCTAACCCTAACCCTAACCCGACCCCTAAACCGAACCCTAACGCGAACCCTAACCCTAACCCTAACCCTATTCTTAACCCAAACCTTAACCCTAACCCTAACCCGAAACCTAATCCTAACATTAACCCTAACCCTAACCCTAAACCGAACCCTAACCCTAACCCTCACTCTGCCACGAACCTTAACCCTAATCCTAACCCTAACACGAAACCTAACCCGAACCCTAACCCTAACCCTAACACTAACCCGAACCCTAACCCTAACCCTAACCCGAACCCGAACCCTAACCCTAACACTAACACGATCCCTTACCCTAACCCGAAACCTAACCCTAACCGTAACCCTAATCCTAACCCGAACCCTAACCCTAACCCTAACCCCTAACACTAACCCTAACCCTAACCCTAACCCTAACCCTAACCTGAACCCGAACCCTAACCCGAACCCTACACCTAACACTAATCCGAACCCTAACCCTAACCTTAATCCTAACCCTAACCCTAACCCGAACCCGAACCCTAACCCTAACCCTAACCCTAACCCGAACCCTAACCCTAACCCGAACACTAACCCCTAACCCTAACCCTAACCCTAACCCTAACCCGAACCCTAACCATAACCCTACCTCCTAACCCTAACTCTAACCCTAAACCGAACCCAAACCCTAACCCGAACCCTAACCCTCACCCGAACACTAACCCGAACCCTAACCCTAACCTGAACCCGAACCCTAACCCTAACCCTAACCCGAACCCAACCCGAACCCTAACTCTAACCGTAACCCGAACACTAACCCTAACCCTAACCCTAACCCGAACCCTAACCCTAACCCTAACCCTAACACTAACCCGAACCCTAAACCTAACCCTAACCCGAACCCCAACCCTAACCCTAACACTAACACTAACCCGAACCCTAACCCTAACCCTAACCCCTAACCCTAACCCTAACCCTAACCGTAACCCGAACCCTAACCCTACCCTAACCCTAACACTAACCCGACCACGAACCCTAACCCGTACCCCTACCCCTAACCCTAATCTGAACCCTAACCCTAACCCTAACCCTAACCCTAACCCTAAACCGAACCCGAACCCTAACCCTAACCCGAACCCGAACCCTAACCCTAACCCGAACCCTAACCCTATCCCGAATCCTAACCCGAAACCGAACCCTAACCCTAACCCTAACCGTAACCCGAACCCGAACCCTAACCCTAACCCGAACCCTAATCCTAAAGCTAACCCTAACCCTAACCCGAACCCTAACACAAACGCGAACCCTAACCGTAACCCGAAACCTAACCCAAACTCTAAACCTAAACCGAACCTTAACCCTAACCCTAACCCGAACCTTAACCCTAACCCTAACCCTAAACCTAAACCTAACCCTAACCCGAACACTAACCCTAAACCTAACCCTAACCCTAACCCGAACCCTAACCCTAACCTAACCCTAACCCGAACCCTAACCTGAACCCTAACCCTAACGATCACCCGAACCCTAACCCCTAAACCTAACCCTAACCCGAACCCTAAACCTAACCCTAAACCTAACCCTAACCCGAACCCTAACCAATCCCTAACCCGAACCCTAACCCTAACCCTAACCCTAACCCGAACGGTAACACTAACCCTAACCCCTAACCCTAACCCTAAACCTAACCCTAAACCGAACCCTAACCCTAAACCTATCCCTAACCCTAACCCGAACCCGAACCCTAACCAGAACCCTACCCCTAACCCTAATCCGAACCCTAACCCTAACCCTAACCCTAACCCTAACCCGAACCCGAACCCTAACCCTAACCCGAAAACTAACCCTTACCCTAACCCTAACCCTAACCCGAACCCTAACGCGAAACCTAACCCTAACCCTAACACGAACCCTAACCCTAACCCTAACCCTAAACCGAACCCTAACCCTAACCCGAACCCTAACCCTAAACCTAACCCGAACCCTAACCCTAACCCGAACCCGAACCCTAACACATACCCTAACCCTAACCTTAACCCTAACCCTAACCCGAACCCTAACCCTAACCCTAACCCGAACCCTAACCCTAAACCTAACCCGAACCCTAACCCTAAGCCTAACATGAACTCTAACCCTAACCCGACCCTAACCCTAACCCTAACCCGAACACTAACACTAAACCTAACCCGAACCCTAACCCGAACCCTAACACATACCCTAACCCTAACCCTAACCCTAAACCGAACCCGAAACCTAACCCGAACCCTACCCCTAATCCTAATCCGAACCCTAACCCTAACGCTAACCCTATCCCGAACCCTAACCCTAACCCTAACCCGAACCCTAACCCAAACACTAACCCGAAACCGAACCCTAACCCTAACCCTAACCCTAACCCTAACCCGAACCCTAACCCTAACCCTAACCCTAACACTAACCCGAACCCTAACCCTAACCCGAAACCTAACCGTAACACTAACCCTAAACCGAACCCGAACCCTAACCCTAACCCTAACCCTAACACTAACCCTAACCCTAACCCGAACCCTAACCCGAACCCGAACCCTAACCCTAACCCTAACCCTAATCCTAAGCCTAACCCGAACCCTAACCCTAACCCGAACCCTAACACTAACCCGAACCCTAACCCTAACCCGAACCCGAACCCTAACCCTAACCTTAACCGGAACCCTAACCCTAACCCGAACCCTAACCCTAACCCAAACCCTAACCCTAACCCGAACCCTAACCCGAACCCTAACCCGAACCCTAAACCTAAACCGAACCCTAAACCTAACCCTAACCTGAACCCGAACCCTAACCCGAACCCTAACGCTAAACCTAACCCTAACACGAAACCTAACCCAAACACTAACCCTAACCCGAACCTGAACCCTACCCCTACCCCGAACCTTAACCCTAACCCTAAACCTAACCCTAAACCTAACCCTAACCCGAACCCTAACCCTAACCCTAACCCTAACCCGAAACCTAACCCTAACCCTAACCCTAACCCGAACCCTAACCTGAACCCTAAACCTAACCCTAACCCGAACCCTAACCCGAACACTAACCCTAACCCTAACCCTAACCCGAACCCTGACCCTAACCCTAACCCTAACCCTAACCCGAAACTGAACCCTAACCCTAACCCTAACCGAAACCCGAACCCGAAACCTAACTCTAAACCGAACCCTAACCCTAACACTAACCCTAACCCTAACCCGAACCCTAACCCTAACCCGAACCCTAACCCTAACCCGAACCCTAACCCAAACTCTAAACCTAACCCGAACCCGAACCCTAACCCTAAACCGAACCCTAACCCTAACCCGAACCCTAACACTAACACTAACCGTAACCCGAACACAAACACTAACCCTAACCCTAACCCGAACCCTAACCCTAACCCTAACCCTAACACTAACCCGAACGGTAACCCTAACCCTAACCCCTAACCCTAACCCTAACCCTAACCCAAACCTTAACCCTAACCCTAACCCTAACCCTAACTCGAACCCGAACCCTAACCCGAACCCTACCCATACCCTAATCCGAACCCTAACCCTAACCCTAACCCTAACCCTAACCCTAACCCGAACCCTAAGCCGAACCCGAACCCTAACCCTAACCCGAACCCGAACCCTAACCCTAACCCTAACCCGAACCCTAACCCTAACACGAGACCTAACCCTAACCCTAACCCGAACCCTAACCCTAACCCTAACACGACACCTATCCCGAACCCTAACGCGAACCCTAACCCTAACCCTAACCCTAACCCGAAACCTAACCCGAACCCTAACCCTAACCCTAACCCGAACCCGAACCCTAACCCTAACCCTAACCCTAACCCGAACCCTAACCCTAACCTTAACCGGAACCCTAACACTAACCCTAACCCGAACCCGAACCATAACCACTTACCCGAATTCCTAACCCTAACCCGAAACCTAACCCGAACCCTAAACCTAACCCTAACCCCGAACCCGAACCCTAACCCTAACCCTAACCGAACCCTAAACCGAACCCTAACCCTAACCCGAACCCGAACCCTAACCCTAACCCTAACCCTAACCCGACCCCTAACCCGAACCCTAACGCGAACCCTAACCCTAACCCTAACCCTATTCCTAACCCAAACCTTAACCCTAACCCTAACCTGAAACCTAATCCTAACATTAACCCTAACCCTGACCCTAAACCGAACCCTAACCCTAACCCTCACTCTGCCCCGAACCTTAACCCTAATCCTAACCCTAACCCTAACCCGAACCCGAACCCTAACCCTAACCCTAACCCTAACCCTAACCCGAACCCTAACCCTAACCCGAACACTAACCCCTAACCCTAACCCTAACCCTAACCCTAACCCGAACCCTAACCCTAACCCTACCTCCTAACCCTAACACTAACCCTAAACCGAACCCAAACCCTAACCCGAACCCTAACCCTCACCCGAACACTAACCCGAAACCTAACCCTAACCGTAACCCGAACCCTAACCTTAACCGTAACCCTAACCCTAACCCGAACCCTAACCCTAACCCGAACCCGAACCCTAAACCTAACCCTAACCCGAACCCTAACCCTAACCCTAACCCTAAGCCTAACACGAACCCTAACCTGAACCCTAACCCTAACCCTAACCTGAACCCTAAACCTAACCCTAACCCTAACCCTAACCCGAACCCTAACCCTAACCCTAACCCTAACCGGAACCCTAACCCTAATCCTAACCCGAACCCGAACCCTAACCCCTTACCCGAATCCTAACCCTAACCCGAACCCTAACCCGAACCCTAACCCTAACCCTAACCACGAACCCGAACCCTAAACCTAACCCTAACCCTAACCAGAACCCTAACCCTAACCATAAACCTAAACCTAACCCTAACCCGAACACTAAACCTAACCCAAACCCGAACCCTAACCCTAACCCTAATCCTAACCCTAACCCGAACGGTAACCCTAACCCTAACCCCTAACCCTAACTCTAACCCTAACCCGAACCCTAACCCTAACACTAACCCTAACCCTAAACCTAACCCGTACCCGAACCCTAACCCGAAACCTACCACTAACACTAATCCGAACCCTAACCCTAACCCTAACCCTAACCCTAACCCGAACCCTAACCCTAACCGGAACCCTAAACCTAACCCTAACCCTAACCCTAACCCGAAACCTAACCCGAACCCTAACCCTAACCCTAACACGAACCCTAACCCTAACCCTAACCCTAACCCGAACCCTAACCCTAACCTTAACCGGAACCCTAACATTAACCCTAACCCGAACCCGAACCATAACCCCTTACCCGAATCCTAACCCTAACCCGAAACCTAACCCGAACCCTAACCCTAACCCTAACCCCGAACCCGAACCCTAACCCTAACCCTAACCCGAACCCTAACCCGAACCCTAAACCTAACCCGAACCCGAACCCTAACCCTAACCCTAACCCAAACCCTAACACTAACCCGAACCCTAACCCTAACCCTAACCCTAACCCGAACCCTAACCCTAACCCTAACCCTAACCCGACCCCTAAACCGAACCCTAACGCGAACCCTAACCCTAACCCTAACCCTATTCTTAACCCAAACCTTAACCCTAACCCTAACCCGAAACCTAATCCTAACATTAACCCTAACCCTAACCCTAAACCGAACCCTAACCCTAACCCTCACTCTGCCACGAACCTTAACCCTAATCCTAACCCTAACACGAAACCTAACCCGAACCCTAACCCTAACCCTAACACTAACCCGAACCCTAACCCTAACCCTAACCCGAACCCGAACCCTAACCCTAACACTAACACGATCCCTTACCCTAACCCGAAACCTAACCCTAACCGTAACCCTAATCCTAACCCGAACCCTAACCCTAACCCTAACCCCTAACACTAACCCTAACCCTAACCCTAACCCTAACCCTAACCTGAACCCGAACCCTAACCCGAACCCTACACCTAACACTAATCCGAACCCTAACCCTAACCTTAATCCTAACCCTAACCCTAACCCGAACCCGAACCCTAACCCTAACCCTAACCCTAACCCGAACCCTAACCCTAACCCGAACACTAACCCCTAACCCTAACCCTAACCCTAACCCTAACCCGAACCCTAACCATAACCCTACCTCCTAACCCTAACTCTAACCCTAAACCGAACCCAAACCCTAACCCGAACCCTAACCCTCACCCGAACACTAACCCGAACCCTAACCCTAACCTGAACCCGAACCCTAACCCTAACCCTAACCCGAACCCAACCCGAACCCTAACTCTAACCGTAACCCGAACACTAACCCTAACCCTAACCCTAACCCGAACCCTAACCCTAACCCTAACCCTAACACTAACCCGAACCCTAAACCTAACCCTAACCCGAACCCCAACCCTAACCCTAACACTAACACTAACCCGAACCCTAACCCTAACCCTAACCCCTAACCCTAACCCTAACCCTAACCGTAACCCGAACCCTAACCCTACCCTAACCCTAACACTAACCCGACCACGAACCCTAACCCGTACCCTACCCCTAACCCTAATCTGAACCCTAACCCTAACCCTAACCCTAACCCTAACCCTAAACCGAACCCGAACCCTAACCCTAACCCGAACCCGAACCCTAACCCTAACCCGAACCCTAACCCTATCCCGAATCCTAACCCGAAACCGAACCCTAACCCTAACCCTAACCGTAACCCGAACCCGAACCCTAACCCTAACCCGAACCCTAATCCTAAAGCTAACCCTAACCCTAACCCGAACCCTAACACAAACGCGAACCCTAACCGTAACCCGAAACCTAACCCAAACTCTAAACCTAAACCGAACCTTAACCCTAACCCTAACCCGAACCTTAACCCTAACCCTAACCCTAAACCTAAACCTAACCCTAACCCGAACACTAACCCTAAACCTAACCCTAACCCTAACCCGAACCCTAACCCTAACCTAACCCTAACCCGAACCCTAACCTGAACCCTAACCCTAACGATCACCCGAACCCTAACCCTAAACCTAACCCTAACCCGAACCCTAAACCTAACCCTAAACCTAACCCTAACCCGAACCCTAACCAATCCCTAACCCGAACCCTAACCCTAACCCTAACCCTAACCCGAACGGTAACACTAACCCTAACCCCTAACCCTAACCCTAAACCTAACCCTAAACCGAACCCTAACCCTAAACCTATCCCTAACCCTAACCCGAACCCGAACCCTAACCAGAACCCTACCCCTAACCCTAATCCGAACCCTAACCCTAACCCTAACCCTAACCCTAACCCGAACCCGAACCCTAACCCTAACCCGAAAACTAACCCTTACCCTAACCCTAACCCTAACCCGAACCCTAACGCGAAACCTAACCCTAACCCTAACACGAACCCTAACCCTAACCCTAACCCTAAACCGAACCCTAACCCTAACCCGAACCCTAACCCTAAACCTAACCCGAACCCTAACCCTAACCCGAACCCGAACCCTAACACATACCCTAACCCTAACCTTAACCCTAACCCTAACCCGAACCCTAACCCTAACCCTAACCCGAACCCTAACCCTAAACCTAACCCGAACCCTAACCCTAAGCCTAACATGAACTCTAACCCTAACCCGACCCTAACCCTAACCCTAACCCGAACACTAACACTAAACCTAACCCGAACCCTAACCCGAACCCTAACCCAAACACTAACCCGAAACCGAACCCTAACCCTAACCCTAACCCTAACCCTAACCCGAACCCTAACCCTAACCCTAACCCTAACACTAACCCGAACCCTAACCCTAACCCGAAACCTAACCGTAACACTAACCCTAAACCGAACCCGAACCCTAACCCTAACCCTAACCCTAACACTAACCCTAACCCTAACCCGAACCCTAACCCGAACCCGAACCCTAACCCTAACCCTAACCCTAATCCTAAGCCTAACCCGAACCCTAACCCTAACCCGAACCCTAACACTAACCCGAACCCTAACCCTAACCCGAACCCGAACCCTAACCCTAACCTTAACCGGAACCCTAACCCTAACCCGAACCCTAACCCTAACCCAAACCCTAACCCTAACCCGAACCCTAACCCGAACCCTAACCCGAACCCTAAACCTAAACCGAACCCTAAACCTAACCCTAACCTGAACCCGAACCCTAACCCGAACCCTAACGCTAAACCTAACCCTAACACGAAACCTAACCCAAACACTAACCCTAACCCGAACCTGAACCCTACCCCTACCCCGAACCTTAACCCTAACCCTAAACCTAACCCTAAACCTAACCCTAACCCGAACCCTAACCCTAACCCTAACCCTAACCCGAAACCTAACCCTAACCCTAACCCTAACCCGAACCCTAACCTGAACCCTAAACCTAACCCTAACCCGAACCCTAACCCGAACACTAACCCTAACCCTAACCCTAACCCGAACCCTGACCCTAACCCTAACCCTAACCCTAACCCGAAACTGAACCCTAACCCTAACCCTAACCGAAACCCGAACCCGAAACCTAACTCTAAACCGAACCCTAACCCTAACACTAACCCTAACCCTAACCCGAACCCTAACCCTAACCCGAACCCTAACCCTAACCCGAACCCTAACCCAAACTCTAAACCTAACCCGAACCCGAACCCTAACCCTAAACCGAACCCTAACCCTAACCCGAACCCTAACACTAACACTAACCGTAACCCGAACACAAACACTAACCCTAACCCTAACCCGAACCCTAACCCTAACCCTAACCCTAACACTAACCCGAACGGTAACCCTAACCCTAACCCCTAACCCTAACCCTAACCCTAACCCAAACCTTAACCCTAACCCTAACCCTAACCCTAACTCGAACCCGAACCCTAACCCGAACCCTACCCATACCCTAATCCGAACCCTAACCCTAACCCTAACCCTAACCCTAACCCTAACCCGAACCCTAAGCCGAACCCGAACCCTAACCCTAACCCGAACCCGAACCCTAACCCTAACCCTAACCCGAACCCTAACCCTAACACGAGACCTAACCCTAACCCTAACCCGAACCCTAACCCTAACCCTAACACGACACCTATCCCGAACCCTAACGCGAACCCTAACCCTAACCCTAACCCTAACCCTAACCCTAACCCTAACCCTAACCCGAACCCTAACCCGAACCCGAACCCTAACCCTAACCCGAACCCTAACCCTAACCCAAACCCTAACCCTAACCCGAACCCTAACACTAACCCGAATCCTAACCCTAACGTGAACCCGAACCCTAACACTAACCCTAACCGGAACCCTAAACCTAACCCGAACCCTAACCCTAACCGAAACCCTAACCCTAACCCGAACCCAAACCCGAACCCTAACCCGAACCCTAACCCTAACCCGAACCCTAACCCTAACCCTAACCCGAACCCTAACCCTAACCCTAACCCTAACACGAACCCTACCCTGAACCCTAACCCTAACCCGAAACCTAACCCTAACCCTAACCCTGACCCGAACCCTAACCCTAAACCTAAACCTAACCCTAACCCGAAACTGAACCCTAACCCTAATCCTAACCCTAACCCTAACCCGAACGGCAACCCTAACCCTAACCCCAAACCCTAACCCTAACCCTAACCCGAACACGAACCCTAACCCTAACCCTAACCCTAACTCGAACCCGAACCCTAACCTGAACCCTAACCCTAACCCTAACCCGAACCCGAACACTAACCCTAACCCTAACCCTAACCCGAACCCGAACCCGAACCCTAACCCGAAACCTAACCCGAACCCTAACCCAAACCCTAACCCTAACCCTATTCCGAAACCTAACCCGAACCCTAACCCTAACCCGAACCCGAACACTAACCCTAACCTTAACCCTAACCCGAACTCTAACCCTAACCCTAACCCTAACCCCAACCCTTACCCGAACCCTAACCCGAACCCTAACCTGAACCATAACCCTAAACCGAACCCTAACCCGAACCCTAACCCGATCCATAACCCGAAACCTAACCCTAACACTAACCCGAACACTAACCCTAACCCTAACCCGAACCCTAACCCGAACCCTAACCCTAACCCTAACCCGAACCC
This sequence comes from Urocyon cinereoargenteus, assembly GCA_032313775.1. Taxonomy (NCBI): domain Eukaryota; kingdom Metazoa; phylum Chordata; class Mammalia; order Carnivora; family Canidae; genus Urocyon; species Urocyon cinereoargenteus. Next base: position 101,946,666 of record JAVLSZ010000002.1, read on the forward strand.
TAACCCTAACCATAACCCTAACCCGATCCCTAACCCTAACCCCTAACCCTAACCCTAACCCTAACCCGAACCCGAACCCTAACCCTAACCCTAACCCTTAACCCTAACCCTAACCCTAACCCGAACCCTCACACTAACTCTAACCCTAACCCTAACCCGAACCCGAAACCTAACCCGAACCATACCCCTAACCCTAATCCGAACCCTAACCCTAACCCTAAACCTAACCCGAACCCGAACCCTAAATCTAACCCTATCCCGAACCCGAACCCTAACCCTAACCCGAACCCTAACCCTAACCCGAACCCTAACCCTAACCCGAACCCTAACCCTAACCTGAACCCGAATCCGAACCCTGACCCTAACCCGAACCCTAACCCTAACCCTAACCCGAACCCTAACCCCAACCCGAACCCTAACCCGAACCCTAACCCTAACCCGAACCCTAACCCTAACCCGAACCCTAACCCTAACCCTAACCCGAACCCTAAACCTAACCCTAACCCGAACCCTAACCCTAACCCGAACCCTAACCCTAACCCTAACCCGAAATCTAACCCTAACCCTAACCCGAACCCTAACCCGAACACTAACCCTAATCCTAACCCTAACCCAAACCCTAACCCTAACCCGAACCCTAAACCTAACCCTAACCCGAAACCTAACCTTAACACTAACCCTAACCCTAAACGGAACCCTAACCCTAAACCTAAACCGAACACTAACCCTAAGCCTAACATGAACTCTAACCCTAACCCTAACCCGAAACCTAACCCTAACCCTAACCCGACCCCTAACCCGAACCCTAACACATACCCTAACCCTAACCTTAACCCTAACCCTAACCCGAACCCTAAACCTGACCGTAACTCTAACCCTAACCCTAACCCTAACGTGAACCCTAACCGTAAACCTAACCCGAACCCTAACCCTAACTCGAACCCGAACCCTAACACATACCCTAACCCTAACCTTAACCCTAACCCTAACCCGAACCCTAATCCTAACCCTAACCCGAACCCTAACCCTAAACCTAACCCGAACCCAAACCCTAAGCCTAACATGAACTCTAACCCTAACCCGAACCCTAACCCTAACCCTAACCCGAACCCTAACCCTAACCCTAACCCGACCCCTAACCCGAACCCTAACACATACCCTAACCCTAACCCTAACCCGAACCCGAACCCTAACCCGAACCCTACCCCTAACCCTAATCCTAACCCTAACCCTAACCCTAACCCTATCCCGAAGCCTAACCCTAACCCTAACCCTAACCCTAACCTGAACCCTAAACCGAACACTAACCCGAACCCGAACCCTAACTCTAACCCTAACCCTAACCCGAACCCTAACCCTAACCCGAACCCTAACACTACCCGAAACCTAACCCGAACCCGAACCCTAACCCTAACACTAACCCTAAACCGAACCCGACCCTAACCCTAACCCTAACCCTAACACTAACCCTAACCCTAACCCGAACCCTAACCCGAACACGAACCCTAACCCTAACCCTAACCCTAACCCTAACCCGAAACCTAACCCTAACCCGAACCCTAACACTAACCCTAACCTGAACCCTAAACCTAACCCTAACCCGAACCCTAACCCTAACCCTAACCCTAACCCGAACACTAACCCTAACCCTAACCCTAACCCGAACCCTGACCCTAACCCTAACCCTAACCCTAACCCGAAACTGAACCCTAACCCTAACCCTAACCGAAACCCGAACCCGAAACCTAACTCTAAACCGAACCCTAACCCTAACACTAACCCTAACCCTAACCCGAACCCTAACCCTAACCCGAACCCTAACCCTAACCCGAACCCTAACCCAAACTCTAAACCTAACCCGAACCCGAACCCTAACCCTAAACCGAACCCTAACCCTAACCCGAACCCTAACACTAACACTAACCGTAACCCGAACACAAACACTAACCCTAACCCTAACCCGAACCCTAACCCTAACCCTAACCCTAACACTAACCCGAACGGTAACCCTAACCCTAACCCCTAACCCTAACCCTAACCCTAACCCTAACCCAAACCTTAACCCTAACCCTAACCCTAACCCTAACTCGAACCCGAACCCTAACCCGAACCCTACCCATACCCTAATCCGAACCCTAACCCTAACCCTAACCCTAACCCTAACCCGAACCCTAAGCCGAACCCGAACCCTAACCCTAACCCGAACCCGAACCCTAACCCTAACCCTAACCCGAACCCTAACCCTAACACGAGACCTAACCCTAACCCTAACCCGAACCCTAACCCTAACCCTAACACGACACCTATCCCGAACCCTAACGCGAACCCTAACCCTAACCCTAACCCTAACCCTAACCCTAACCCTAACCCTAACCCTAACCCGAACCCTAACCCGAACCCGAACCCTAACCCTAACCCGAACCCTAACCCTAACCCAAACCCTAACCCTAACCCGAACCCTAACACTAACCCGAATCCTAACCCTAACGTGAACCCGAACCCTAACACTAACCCTAACCGGAACCCTAAACCTAACCCGAACCCTAACCCTAACCGAAACCCTAACCCTAACCCGAACCCAAACCCGAACCCTAACCCGAACCCTAACCCTAACCCGAACCCTAACCCTAACCCTAACCCGAACCCTAACCCTAACCCTAACCCTAACACGAACCCTACCCTGAACCCTAACCCTAACCCGAAACCTAACCCTAACCCTAACCCTGACCCGAACCCTAACCCTAAACCTAAACCTAACCCTAACCCGAAACTGAACCCTAACCCTAATCCTAACCCTAACCCTAACCCGAACGGTAACCCTAACCCTAACCCCAAACCCTAACCCTAACCCTAACCCGAACACGAACCCTAACCCTAACCCTAACCCTAACTCGAACCCGAACCCTAACCTGAACCCTAACCCTAACCCTAACCCGAACCCGAACACTAACCCTAACCCTAACCCTAACCCGAACCCGAACCCGAACCCTAACCCGAAACCTAACCCGAACCCTAACCCGAACCCTAACCCTAACCCTATTCCGAAACCTAACCCGAACCCTAACCCTAACCCGAACCCGAACACTAACCCTAACCTTAACCCTAACCCGAACTCTAACCCTAACCCTAACCCTAACCCCAACCCTTACCCGAACCCTAACCCGAACCCTAACCCGAACCATAACCCTAAACCGAACCCTAACCCGAACCCTAACCCGATCCATAACCCGAAACCTAACCCTAACACTAACCCGAACACTAACCCTAACCCTAACCCGAACCCTAACCCGAACCCTAACCCTAACCCTAACCCGAACCCTAACCCTAACCATAACCCTAACCCGAACCCTAACCCTAACCCCTAACCCTAACCCTAACCCTAACCCGAACCCGAACCCTAACCTTAACCCTAACCCTTAACCCTAACCCTAACCCTAACCCGAACCCTCACACTAACTCTAACCCTAACCCTAACCCGAACCCGAAACCTAACCCGAACCATACCCCTAACCCTAATCCGAACCCTAACCCTAACCCTAAACCTAACCCGAACCCGAACCCTAAATCTAACCCTATCCCGAACCCGAACCCTAACCCTAACCCGAACCCTAACCCTAACCCGAACCCTAACCCTAACCCGAACCCTAACCCTAACCTGAACCCGAATCCGAACCCTGACCCTAACCCGAACCCTAACCCTAACCCTAACCCGAACCCTAACCCCAACCCGAACCCTAACCCGAACCCTAACCCTAACCCGAACCCTAACCCTAACCCGAACCCTAACCCTAACCCTAACCCGAACCCTAAACCTAACCCTAACCCGAACCCTAACCCTAACCCGAACCCTAACCCTAACCCTAACCCGAAATCTAACCCTAACCCTAACCCGAACCCTAACCCGAACACTAACCCTAATCCTAACCCTAACCCAAACCCTAACCCTAACCCGAACCCTAAACCTAACCCTAACCCGAAACCTAACCTTAACACTAACCCTAACCCTAAACGGAACCCTAACCCTAAACCTAAACCGAACACTAACCCTAAGCCTAACATGAACTCTAACCCTAACCCTAACCCGAAACCTAACCCTAACCCTAACCCGACCCCTAACCCGAACCCTAACACATACCCTAACCCTAACCTTAACCCTAACCCTAACCCGAACCCTAAACCTGACCGTAACTCTAACCCTAACCCTAACCCTAACGTGAACCCTAACCGTAAACCTAACCCGAACCCTAACCCTAACTCGAACCCGAACCCTAACACATACCCTAACCCTAACCTTAACCCTAACCCTAACCCGAACCCTAATCCTAACCCTAACCCGAACCCTAACCCTAAACCTAACCCGAACCCAAACCCTAAGCCTAACATGAACTCTAACCCTAACCCGAACCCTAACCCTAACCCTAACCCGAACCCTAACCCTAACCCTAACCCGACCCCTAACCCGAACCCTAACACATACCCTAACCCTAACCCGAACCCGAACCCGAACCCTAACCCGAACCCTACCCCTAACCCTAATCCTAACCCTAACCCTAACCCTAACCCTATCCCGAAGCCTAACCCTAACCCTAACCCTAACCCTAACCTGAACCCTAAACCGAACACTAACCCGAACCCGAACCCTAACTCTAACCCTAACCCTAACCCGAACCCTAACCCTAACCCGAACCCTAACACTACCCGAAACCTAACCCGAACCCGAACCCTAACCCTAACACTAACCCTAAACCGAACCCGACCCTAACCCTAACCCTAACCCTAACACTAACCCTAACCCTAACCCGAACCCTAACCCGAACACGAACCCTAACCCTAACCCTAACCCTAACCCTAACCCGAAACCTAACCCTAACCCGAACCCTAACACTAACCCAAACCCTAACCCTAACCCGAACCCGAACCCTAACCCTAAACTTAACCGGAACCCTAACCCTAACCCGAACCCTAACCCTAACCCAAACCCTAAACCTAAACCGAACCCTAACCCGAACCCTAACCCGAACCCTAAACCTAACCCGAACCCTAACACTAACCCTAACCCGAACCCGAACCCTAAACCTAACCCTAACCCTAACCCGAACCTTAACCCTAACCCTACCCCGATCATTAACCCTAACCCTAAACCTAACCCTAAACCTAACCCTAACCCGATCCCTAACCCTAACCCTAACCCTAAACAAAACCTAACCCTAACCCTAACCCTAACCCGAACCCTAACCTGAACCCTAAACCTAACCGTAACCCGAACCCTAACCCTAACCCTAACCCTAACCCGAACACTAACCCTAACCCTAACCCTAACCCGAACCCTGACCCTAACCCTAACCCTAACCCTAACCCTAACCCGAAACTGAACACTAACCCTAACCCTAACCGTAACCCGAACCCGAACCCTAACTCTAACCCGACCCTAACCCTAACACTAACCCTAACACTAACCCGAACCCTAACACTAACCCGAACCCTAACCCTAACCCGAACCCTAACCCAAACTCTAACCCTAACCCGAACCCGAACCCTAACCCTAACCCGAACCCTAAACCTAACCCGAACCCTAACACTAACACTAACCCTAATCCGAAACCTAACCCTAACCCTAACCTGAACCCTAATCCTAACCCGAACCCTGACCAAACCCTAACCCTAAACCGAACCTTAACCCAAACACTAACCCGACACCTAACCCGAACCCTAACCCTAACCCTAACCCTAACCCGAACCTTAACCCTAACCCTACCCCGAACCTTAACCCTAACCCTATCCCTAAACCTAAACCTAACCCTAACCCGAAACTGAACCCTAACCCTAACCCTAACCGTAACCCGAACCCGAACCCTAACTCTAACCCGAACCCTAACCAATACACTAACCCTAACCCTAACACGAACCCTAACCCGAACCCGAACCCTAACCCTAACCCTAACCCTAACCCTAACCCTAACCCTAACCCGAACCCTAACCCTAACCCTAACCCTAACACGAACCCTACCCTGAACCCTAACCCTAACCCTAACCCGAAACCTAACCCTAACCCTAACCCTGACCCGAACCCTAACACTAAACCTAAACCTAACCCTAACCCGAAACTGAACCCTAACCCTAACCCTAACCCTAACCCTAACCCGAACGGTAACCCTAACCCTAACCCCAAACCCTAACCCTAACCCTAACCCGAACCCGAACCCTACCCCTAACCCTAATCCGAACCCTAACCCTAACCCTAACCCTAACCCTAAACCTAACCCGAACCCTAACCCTAACCCTAACCCTAACACGAACCCTATCCTGAACCCTAAACCTAACCCGAACCCTAACCCTAACCCTAAACCTGACCCGAACCCTAAACCTAATCCTAGACCTAACCCACCTGAACCCTAACCCTAACCCTAACCCGAACCCTAACCCTAACACTAACCCTAACACTAACTCGAACGGTAACCCTAACCCTAACCGCTAACCCTAACCCTAACCCTAACCCAAACCCTAACCCTAACCCTAATCCTAACCCTAACTCGAACCCGACCCTAACCCGAACCCTACCCCTAACCCTAATCCGAACCCTAACCCTAACCCTAACCCTAACCCTAACCCTAACCCGAACCCTAACCCTAACCAGAACCCTAACCCTAACCCTAACCCTAAACCGAACCCTAACACGAACCCTAACCCTAAACCGAACCCTAACCCTAACCCTAACCCGAACCCGAACCCTACCCCTAACCTTAACCGGAACCCTAACCCTAACCCTAACCCGAACCCGAACTCTAACCCCTTACCCGAATCCTAACCCTAACCCGAACCCTAACCCGAACGCTAACCCTAACCCTAAACCGAACCCTAACCCTAAACCTAAACCGAACACTAACCCTAAGCCTAACATGAACTCTAACCCTAACCCTAACCCGAACCCTAACCCTAACCCTAACCCGACCCCTAACCCGAACCCTAACACATACCCTAACCCTAACCTTAACCCTAACCCTAACCCGAACCCTAACCCTAACCCTAACCCTAACCCGAACCCTAACCCTAACGCGAACCTGAACCCTAACACATACCCTAACCCTAACCTTAACCCTAACCCTAACCCGAACCCTAATCCTAACCCTAACCCGAACCCTAACCCTAACCCTAACCCTATCCCGACCCCTAACCCGAACCCTAACACATATCCTAACCCTAACCCTAACCCTAACCCGAACCCGAACCCTAACCCGAACCCTACCCCTAACCCTAACCCTAACCCTAACCCTAACCCGAATCCTAACCCTAACCCTAACCCGAACCCTAACCCGAACACTAACCCTAATCCTAACCCTAACCCAAACCCTAACCCTAACCCGAACCCTAAACCTAACCCTAACCCGAAACCTAACCTTAACACTAACCCTAACCCTAAACGGAACCCTAACCCTAAACCTAAACCGAACACTAACCCTAAGCCTAACATGAACTCTAACCCTAACCCTAACCCGAAACCTAACCCTAACCCTAACCCGACCCCTAACCCGAACCCTAACACATACCCTAACCCTAACCTTAACCCTAACCCTAACCCGAACCCTAAACCTGACCGTAACTCTAACCCTAACCCTAACCCTAACGTGGACCCTAACCGTAAACCTAACCCGAACCCTAACCCTAACTCGAACCCGAACCCTAACACATACCCTAACCCTAACCTTAACCCTAACCCTAAACCGAACCCTAATCCTAACCCTAACCTGAACCCTAACCCTAAACCTAACCCGAACCCAAACCCTAAGCCTAACATGAACTCTAACCCTAACCCGAACCCTAACCCTAACCCTAACCCGAACCCTAACCCTAACCCTAACCCGACCCCTAACCCGAACCCTAACACATACCCTAACCCTAACCCTAACCCGAACCCGAACCCTAACCCGAACCCTACCCCTAACCCTAATCCTAACCCTAACCCTAACCCTAACCCTATCCCGAAGCCTAACCCTAACCCTAACCCTAACCCTAACATGAACCCTAAACCGAACACTAACCCGAACCCGAACCCTAACTCTAACCCTAACCCTAACCCGAACCCTAACCCTAACCCGAACCCTAACACTACCCGAAACCTAACCCGAACCCTAACCCTAACCCTAATCCTAACCCTAACTCGAACCCGACCCTAACCCGAACCCTACCCCTAACCCTAATCCGAACCCTAACCCTAACCCTAACCCTAACCCTAACCCTAACCCGAACCCTAACCCTAACCAGAACCCTAACCCTAACCCTAACCCTAAACCGAACCCTAACACGAACCCTAACCCTAAACCGAACCCTAACCCTAACCCTAACCCGAACCCGAACCCTACCCCTAACCTTAACCGGAACCCTAACCCTAACCCTAACCCGAACCCGAACTCTAACCCCTTACCCGAATCCTAACCCTAACCCGAACCCTAACCCGAACGCTAACCCTAACCCTAAACCGAACCCTAACCCTAAACCTAAACCGAACACTAACCCTAAGCCTAACATGAACTCTAACCCTAACCCTAACCCGAACCCTAACCCTAACCCTAACCCGACCCCTAACCCGAACCCTAACACATACCCTAACCCTAAACTTAACCCTAACCCTAACCCGAACCCTAACCCTAACCCTAACCCTAACCCGAACCCTAACCCTAACGCGAACCTGAACCCTAACACATACCCTAACCCTAACCTTAACCCTAACCCTAACCCGAACCCTAATCCTAACCCTAACCCGAACCCTAACCCTAACCCTAACCCTATCCCGACCCCTAACCCGAACCCTAACACATATCCTAACCCTAACCCTAACCCTAACCCGAACCCGAACCCTAACCCGAACCCTACCCCTAACCCTAACCCTAACCCTAACCCTAACCCGAATCCTAACCCTAACCCTAACCCGAACCCTAACCCGAACACTAACCCTAATCCTAACCCTAACCCAAACCCTAACCCTAACCCGAACCCTAAACCTAACCCTAACCCGAAACCTAACCTTAACACTAACCCTAACCCTAAACGGAACCCTAACCCTAAACCTAAACCGAACACTAACCCTAAGCCTAACATGAACTCTAACCCTAACCCTAACCCGAAACCTAACCCTAACCCTAACCCGACCCCTAACCCGAACCCTAACACATACCCTAATCCTAACCTTAACCCTAACCCTAACCCGAACCCTAAACCTGACCGTAACTCTAAACCTAACCCTAACCCTAACGTGAACCCTAACCGTAAACCTAACCCGAACCCTAACCCTAACTCGAACACGAACCCTAACACATACCCTAACCCTAACCTTAACCCTAACCCTAACCCGAACCCTAATCCTAACCCTAACCCGAACCCTAACCCTAAACCTAACCCGAACCCAAACCCTAAGCCTAACATGAACTCTAACCCTAACCCGAACCCTAACCCTAACCCTAACCCGAACCCTAACCCTAACCCTAACCCGACCCCTAACCCGAACCCTAACACATACCCTAACCCTAACCCTAACCCGAACCCGAACCCTAACCCGAACCCTACCCCTAACCCTAATCCTAACCCTAACCCTAACCCTAACCCTATCCCGAAGCCTAACCCTAACCCTAAACCTAACCCTAACCTGAACCCTAAACCGAACACTAACCCGAACCCGAACCCTAACTCTAACCCTAACCCTAACCCGAACCCTAACCCTAACCCGAACCCTAACACTACCCGAAACCTAACCCGAACCCGAACCCTAACCCTAACACTAACCCTAAACCGAACCCGACCCTAACCCTAACCCTAACCCTAACACTAACCCTAACCCTAACCCGAACCCTAACCCGAACACGAACCCTAACCCTAACCCTAACCCTAACCCTAACCCGAAACCTAACCCTAACCCGAACCCTAACACTAACCCGAACCCTAACCCTAACCCGAACCCGAACCCTAACCCTAAACTTAACCGGAACCCTAACCCTAACCCGAACCCTAACCCTAACCCAAACCCTAAACCTAAACCGAACCCTAACCCGAACCCTAACCCAAACCTAAACCTAACCCGAACCCTAACACTAACCCTAACCCGAACCCGAACCCTAAACCTAACCCTAACCCTAACCCGAACCTTAACCCTAACCCTACCCCGATCATTAACCCTAACCCTAAACCTAACCCTAAACCTAACCCTAACCCGATCCCTAACCCTAACCCTAACCCTAAACAAAACCTAACCCTAACCCTAACCCTAACCCGAACCCTAACCTGAACCCTAAACCTAACCGTAACCCGAACCCGAACCCTAACTCTAACCCGAACCCTAACCAATACACTAACCCTAACCCTAACACGAACCCTAACCCGAACCCGAACCCTAACCCTAACCCTAACCCTAACCCTAACCCTAACCCTAACCCGAACCCTAACCCTAACCCTAACCCTAACACGAACCCTACCCTGAACCCTAACCCTAACCCTAACCCGAAACCTAACCCTAACCCTAACCCTGACCCGAACCCTAACCCTAAACCTAAACCTAACCCTAACCCGAAACTGAACCCTAACCCTAACCCTAACCCTAACCCTAACCCGAACGGTAACCCTAACCCTAACCCCAAACCCTAACCCTAACCCTAACCCGAACCCGAACCCTACCCCTAACCCTAATCCGAACCCTAACCCTAACCCTAACCCTAACCCTAAACCTAACCCGAACCCTAACCCTAACCCTAACCCTAACACGAACCCTATCCTGAACCCTAAACCTAACCCGAACCCTAACCCTAACCCTAAACCTGACCCGAACCCTAAACCTAATCCTAGACCTAACC
>JAVLSZ010000002.1:101965000-101967500 GCA_032313775.1 Urocyon cinereoargenteus
GAACCCGAACCCTAACCCGAAACCTAACCCGAACCCTAACCCGAACCCTAACCCTAACCCTATTCCGAAACCTAACCCGAACCCTAACCCTAACCCGAACCCGAACACTAACCCTAACCTTAACCCTAACCCGAACTCTAACCCTAACCCTAACCCTAACCCCAACCCTTACCCGAACCCTAACCCGAACCCTAACCCGAACCATAACCCTAAACCGAACCCTAACCCGAACCCTAACCCGATCCATAACCCGAACCCTAACCCTAACACTAACCCGAACACTAACCCTAACCCTAACCCGAACCCTAACCCGAACCCTAACCCTAACCCTAACCCGAACCCTAACCCTAACCATAACCCTAACCCGAACCCTAACCCTAACCCCTAACCCGAACCCTAACCCTAACCCGAACCCGAACCCTAACCCTAACCCTAACCCTTAACCCTAACCCTAACCCTAACCCGAACCCTCACACTAACTCTAACCCTAACCCTAACCCGAACCCGAAACCTAACCCGAACCTTACCCCTAACCCTAAACCGAACCCTAACCCTAACCTTAAACCTAACCCGAACCCGAACCCTAAACCTAACCCTATCCCGAACCCGAACCCTAACCCTAACCCGAACCCTAACCCTAACCCGAACCCTAACCCTAACCCGAACCCTAACCCTAACCTGAACCCGAATCCGAACCCTGACCCTAACCCGAACCCTAACCCTAACCCTAACCCGAACCCTAACCCCAACCCGAACCCTAACCCGAACCCTAACCCTAACCCGAACCCTAACCCTAACCCGAACCCTAACCCTAACCCTATCCCGAACCCTAAACCTAACCCTAACCCGAACCCTAACCCTAACCCGAACCCTAACCCTAACCCTAACCCGAATCCTAACCCTAACCCTAACCGGAACCCTAACCCGAACACTAACCCTAATGCTAACCCTAACCCAAACCCTAACCCTAACCCGAACCCTAAACCTAACCCTAACCCGAACCCTAACCCTAACACTAACCCTAACCCTAAACCGAACCCTAACCCTAAACCTAAACCGAACACTAACCCTAAGCCTAACATGAACTCTAACCCTAACCCTAACCCGAAACCTAACCCTAACCCTAACCCGACCCCTAACCCGAACCCTATCACATACCCTAACCCTAACCTTAACCCTAAACCTAACCCGAACCCTAACCCTGACCCTAACTCTAACCCGAACCCTAACCCTAACGCGAACCCTAACCGTAAACCTAACCCGAACCCTAACCCTAATTCGAACCCGAACCCTAACACATACCCTAACCCTAACCTTAACCCTAACCCTAACCCGAACCCTAATCCTAACCCTAACCCGAACCCTAACCCTAAACCTAACCCGAACCCAAACCCTAAGCCTAACATGAACTCTAACCCTAACCCGAACCCTAACCCTAACCCTAACCCGAACCCTAACCCTAACCCTAACCAGACCCCTAACCCGAACCCTAACACATACCCTAACCCTAACCCTAACCCGAACCCGAACCCGAACCCTAACCTGAACCCTACCCCTAACCCTAATCCGAACCCTAACCCTAACCCTAACCCTATCCCGAAGCCTAACCCTAACCCTAACCTGAACCCTAAACCGAACACTAACCCGAACCCGAACCCTAACTCTAACCCTAACCCTAACCCGAACCTTAACCCTAACCCGAACCCTAACACTACCCGAACCCTAACCTGAACCCGAACCCTAACCCTAACACTAACCCTAAACCGAACCCGACCCTAACCCTAACCCTAACCCTAACACTAACCCTAACCCTAACCCGAACCCTAACCCGAACACGAACCCTAACCCTATCCCTAACCCTAACCCTAACCCGAAACCTAACCCTAACCCGAACCCTAACACTAACCCGAACCCTAACCCTAACCCGAACCCGAACCCTAACCCTAAACTTAACCGGAACCCTAACCCTAACCCGAACCCTAACCCTAACCCAAACCCTAAACCTAAACCGAACCCTAACCCGAACCCTAACCCGAACCCTAAACCTAACCCGAACCCTAACACTAACCCTAACCCGAACCCGAACCCTAAACCTAACCCTAACCCTAACCCGAACCTTAACCCTAACCCTACCCCGATCATTAACCCTAACCCTAAACCTAACCCTAAACCTAACCCTAACCCGATCCCTAACCCTAACCCTAACACTAAACAAAACCTAACCCTAACCCTAACCCTAACCCGAACCCTAACCTGAACCCTAAACCTAACCGTAACCCGAACCCTAACCCTAACCCTAACCCTAACCCGAACACTAACCCTAACCCTAACCCTAACCCGAACCCTGACCCTAACCCTAACCCTAACCCTAACCCTAACCCGAAACTGAACACTAACCCTAACCCTAACCGTAACCCGAACCCGAACCCTAACTCTAACCCGACCCTAACCCTAACACTAACCCAACACTAACCCGAACCCTAACCCTAACCCGAACCCT
>JAVLSZ010000002.1:101972500-101997500 GCA_032313775.1 Urocyon cinereoargenteus
AACCCGATCCATAACCCGAACCCTAACCCTCACACTAACTCTAACCCTAACCCTAACCCGAATCCGAAACCTAACCCGAACCTTACCCCTAACCCTAATCCGAACCCTAACCCTAACCCTAAACCTAACCCGAACCCGAACCCTAAACCTAACCCTATCCCGAACCCGAACCCTAACCCTAAACCGAACCCTAACCCTAACCCGAACCCTAACCCTAACCCGAACCCTAACCCTAACCTGAACCCGAATCCGAACCCTGACCCTAACCCGAACCCTAACCCTAACCCTAACCCGAACCCTAACCCCAACCCGAACCCTAACCCGAACCCTAACCCTAACCCGAACCCTAACCCTAACCCGAACCCTAACCCTAACCCTAACCCGAACCCTAAACCTAACCCTAACCCGAACCCTAACCCTAACCCGAACCCTAACCCTAACCCTAACCCGAATCCTAACCCTAACCCTAACCCGAACCCTAACCCGAACACTAACCCTAATGCTAACCCTAACCAAAACCCTAACCCTAACCCGAACCCTAAACCTAACCCTAACCCGAACCCTAACCCTAACACTAACCCTAACCCTAAACCGAACCCTAACCCTAAACCTAAACCGAACACTAACCCTAAGCCTAACATGAACTCTAACCCTAACCCTAACCCGAAACCTAACCGTAACCCTAACCCGACCCCTAACCCGAACCCTAACACATACCCTAACCCTTACCTTAACCCTAACCCTAACCCGAACCCTAATCCTAACCCTAACCCGAACCCTAACCCTAAACCTAACCCGAACCCAAACCCTAAGCCTAACATGAACTCTAACCCTAACCCGAACCCTAACCCTAACCCGAACCCTAACCCTAACCCTAAACCGACCCCTAACCCGAACCCTAACCCTAAACCTAACCCGAACCCAAACCCTAAGCCTAACATGAACTCTAACCCTAACCCGAACCCTAACCCTAACCCTAACCCAAACCCTAACCCTAACCCTAACCCGACACCTAACCCGAACCCTAACGCGAACCCTAACCCTAACCCTAACCCTAACCCGAACCTTAACCCTAACCCTACCCCGAACCTTAACCCTAACCCTAACCCTAAACCTAAACCTAACCCTAACCCGAAACTGAACCCTAACCCTAACCCTAACCGCAACCGGAACCCGAACCCTAACTCTAACCCGAACCCTAACCCATACACTAACCCTAACCCTAACCCATACACTAACCCTAACCCGAACCCGAACCCTAACCCTAACCCGAACCCTAAACCTAACCCGAACCCTAAACCTAACCCTAACCCTAACACGAACCCTATCCTGAACCTTAACCCTAACCCTAACCCGAAACCTAACCCTAACCCTAACCCTGACCCGAACCCTAACCCTAAACCTAAACCTAACCCTAACCCGAAACTGAACCCTAACCCTAACCCTAACCCTAACCCGAACGGTAACCCTAACCCTAACCCCAAACCCTAACCCTAACCCTAACTCGAACCCGAACCCTAACCCTAACCCTAACCCTAACTCGAACCCGAACCCTAACCCGAACCCTACCCCTAACCCTAAACCGAACCCTAACCCTAACCCTAACCCTAACCCTAAACCTAACCCGAACCCTAACCCTAACCCTAACCCTAACACGAACCCTATCCTGAACCCTAAACCTAACCCGAACACTAACCCTAACCCTAAACCTGACCCAAACCCTAACCCTAATCCTAACCCTAACCCACCTGAACCCTAAACCTAACCCTAACCCGAACCCTAACCCTAACCCTAACCCTAACACTAACTCGAACGGTAACCCTAACCCTAACCGCTAACCCTAACCCTAACCCTAACCCAAACCCTAACCCTAACCCTAATCCTAACCCTAACTCGAACCCGAACCCTAACCCGAACCCTACCCCTAACCCTAATCCGAACCCTAACCCTAACCCTAACCCTAACCCTAACCCGAACCCTAACCCTAACCAGAACCCTAACCCTAACCCTAACCCTAAACCGAACCCTAACACGAACCCTAACCCTAAACCGAACCCTAACCCTAACCCTAACCCGAACCCTAACCCTAACCCTAACCCTAACCCGAACCCTAACCCTAACGCGAACACTAACCCTAAACCTAACCCGATCCCTAACCCTAACTCGAACCCGAACCTTAACACATACCCTAACCCTAACCTTAACCCTAACCCTAACCCGAACCCTAATCCTAACCCTAACCCGAACCCTAACCCTAAACCTAACCCGAACCCAAACCCTAAGCTTAACATGAACTCTAACCCTAACCCGAACCCTAATCCTAACCCTAACCCTAACCCGACCCCTAACCTAACCCTAACCCGACACCTAACCCGAACCCTAACACATACCCTAACCCTAAGCCTAACCCTAACCCGAACCCGAACCCTAACCCGAACCCTACCCCTAACCCTAATCCGAACCCTAACCCTAACCCTAACCCTATCCCGACCCTAACCCTAACCCTAACCCTAACCCTAACCTGAACCCTAACCCGAACACTAACCCGAACCCGAATCCTAACCCTAACCCTAACCCTAACCCGAACCCTAACCCTAACCCGAACCCTAACAGTAACCCTAACCCTAACCCGAACCCTAACCCGAACCCGAACCCTAACCCTAACCCTAACCCTAACCCTAACCCTAACCCGAACCCTAACCCTAACCCGAACCTTAACACTAACCCGAACCCTAACCCTAACCCGAACCCAAAACCTAACCCTAACCTTAACCGGAACCCTAACCCTAACCCGAACCCTAACACTAACCCAAACCCTAACCCTAAACCGAACCCTAACCCGAACTCTAACCCGAACCCTAAACCTAACCCGAACCCTAACACTAACCCTAACCCGAACCCTAACCTTAACCCGAACCCTAAACCGAACCCAACCCCTAACTCTAATCCGAACCCTAACCCTAACCCTAACCCTAACCCGAACCTTAACCCTAACCCTACCCCGATCATTAACCCTAACCCTAAACCTAACCCTAAACCTAACCCTAACCCGATCCCTAACCCTAACCCTAACCCTAATAAAACCTAACCCTAACCCTAACCCTAACCCGAACCCTAAACTGAACCCGAAACCTAACCGTAACCCTAACCCTAACCCTAACCCTAACCCTAACCCGAAACTGAACACTAACCCTAACCCTAACCGTAACCCGAACCCGAACCCTAACTCTAACCCGACCCTAACACTAACACTAACCCTAACCCTAACCCGAACCCTAACCCAAACTCTAACCCTAACCCGAACCCGAACCCTAACCCTAACCCGAACCCTAAACCTAACCCGAACCCTAACACTAACACTAACCCGAAACCGAACCCTAACCCTAACCCTAACCTGAACCCTAACCCTAACCCGAACCCTGACCAAACCCTAACCCTAAACCGAACCTTAACCCAACACTAACCCGACACCTAACCCGAACCCTATCGCGAACCCTAACCCTAACCCTAACCCTAACCCAAACCTTAACCCTAAACCTACCCCGAACCTTAACCCTAACCCTAACCCTAAACCTAAACCTAACCCTAACCCGAAACTGAACCCTAACCCTAACCCTAACTGTAACCCGAACCCGAACCCTAACTCTAACCCGAACCCTAACCCATACACTAACCCTAACCCTAACACGAACCCTCACCCGAACCCGAACCCTAACCCTAACCCTAACCCTAACCCTAACCCGAACCCTAACCCTAACCCTAACCCTAACACGAACCCTACCCTGAACCTTAACCCTAACCCTAACCCGAAACCTAACCCTAACCCTAACCCTGACCCGAACCCTAACCCTAAACCTAAACCTAACCCTAACCCGAAACTGAACCCTAACCCTAACCCTAACCCTAACCCTAACCCGAACGGTAACCCTAACCCTAACCCCAAACCCTAACCCTAACCCTAACCCGAACCCGAACCCTAACCCTAACCCTAACGCTAACTCGAACCCGAACCCTAACCCGAACCCTACCCCTAACCCTAATCCGAACCCTAACCCTAACCCTAACCCTAACCCTAAACCTAACCCGAACCCTAACCCTAACCCTAACCCTAACACGAACCCTATCCTGAACCCTAAACCTAACCCGAACCCTAACCCTAACCCTAAACCTGACCCGAACCCTAACCCTAATCCTAACCCTAACCCCCCTGAACCCTAACCCTAACCCTAACCCGAACCCTAACCCTAACCCTAACCCTAACACTAACTCGAACGGTAACCCTAACCCTAACCGCTAACCCTAACCCTAACCCTAACCCAAACCCTAACCCTAACCCTAATCCTAACCCTAACTCGAACCCGAACCCTAACCCGAACCCTACCCCTAACCCTAATCCGAAACCTAACCCTAACCCTAACCCTAACCCTAACCCGAACCCTAACCCTAACCAGAACCCTAACCCTAACCCTAACCCTAAACCGAACCCTAACACGAACCCTAACCCTAAACCGAACCCTAACCCTAACCCTAACCCGAACCCGAACCCTACCCCTAACCTTAACCGGAACCCTAACCCTAACCCTAACCCGAACCCGAACTCTAACCCCTTACCCGAATCCTAACCCTAACCCGAACCCTAACCCGAACGCTAACCCCAACCCTAAACCGAATCCTAACCCTAAACCTAAACCGAACACTAACCCTAAGCCTAACATGAACTCTAACCCTAACCCTAACCCGAACCCTAACCCTAACCCTAACCCGACCCCTAACCCGAACCCTAACACATACCCTAACCCTAACCTTAACCCTAACCCTAACCCGAACCCTAACCCTAACCCTAACCCTAACCCGAACCCTAACCCTAACGCGAACCTGAACCCTAACACATACCCTAACCCTAACCTTAACCCTAACCTGAACCCTAACCCTAACCCTAACCCGAACCCTAACCCTAAACCTAACCCGAACCCAAACCCTAAGCTTAACATGAACTCTAAACCTAACCCGAAACCTAATCCTAACCCTAACCCTAACCCGAACCCTAACCCTAACCCTAACCCGACCCCTAACCCGAACCCTAACACATACCCTAACCCTAACCCTAACCCTAACCCGAACCCGAACCCTAACCCGAACCCTACCCCTAACCCTAATCCGAACCCTAACCCTAACCCTAACCCTATCCCGACCCTAACCCTAACCCTAACCCTAACCCTAACCTGAACCCTAAACCGAACACTAACCCGAACCCGAACCCTAACCCTAACCCTAACCCTAACTCGAACCCTAACACTAACCCGAACCCTAACACTAACCCGAACCCTACCCGAACAAGAACCCTAACCCTAACATTAACCCTAAACTGAACCCGAACCCTAACCCTAACCCTAACCCTAACACTAACCCTAACCCTAACCCGAACCCTAACCCGAACCCGAACCCTAACCCTAACCCTAACCCTAACCCTAACCCGAACCCTAACCCTAACCTGAACCCTAACCCAAACCCTAACCCTAAACCGAACCCTAAACCGAACCCAACCCGAACCCTAAACCTAACCCGAACCCTAACACTAACCCTAACCCGAACCCGAACCCTAACCCGAACCCTAACCCTAAACCTAACCCTAACACGAACCCTAACCCTAACCCTAACCCTAACCCGAACCTTAACCCTAACCCTACCCCGAACATTAACCCTAACCCTAAACCTAACCCTAAACCTAACCCTAACCCGAACCCTAACCCTAACCCTAACCCTAACCCAAAACCTGACCCGAACCCTAACCCTAACCCGAACCCTAACCTGAAACCTAAACCTAACCCTAATCCGAACCCTAACCCTAACCCTAACCCTAACCCGAACACTAACCCTAACCCTAACCCTAACCCTAACCCGAACCCTGACCCTAACCCTAACCCTAAACCTAACCCTAACCCGAAACTGAACACTAACCCTAACCCTAACCGTAACCCGAACCCTAACCCTAAACCTAACCCGACCCCTAACCCGAACCCTAACACATACCCTAACCCTAACCTTAACCCTAACCCTAACCCGAACCCTAACCCTAACCCTAACCCTAACCCGAACACTAACCCTAACGTGAACACTAACCCTAAACCTAACCCGATCCCTAACCCTAACTCGAACCCGAACCTTAACACATACCCTAACCCTAACCTTAACCCTAACCCTAACCCGAACCCTAATCCTAACCCTAACCCGAACCCTAACCCTAAACCTAACCCGAACCCAAACCCTAAGCTTAACATGAACTCTAACCCTAACCCGAACCCTAATCCTAACCCTAACCCTAACCCGACCCCTAACCTAACCCTAACCCGACACCTAACCCGAACCCTAACACATACCCTAACCCTAACCCTAACCCTAACCCGAACCCGAACCCTAACCCGAACCCTACCCCTAACCCTAATCCGAACCCTAACCCTAACCCTAACCCTATCCCGACCCTAACCCTAACCCTAACCCTAACCCTAACCTGAACCCTAACCCGAACACTAACCCGAACCTGAATCCTAACCCTAACCCTAACCCTAACCCGAACCCTAACCCTAACCCGAACCCTAACACTAACCCGAACCCTACCCGAACCCGAACCCTAACCCTAACACTAACCCTAAACCGAACCCGAACCCTAACCCTAACCCTAACCCTAACACTAACCCTAACCCTAACCCGAACCCTAACCCGAACCCGAACCCTAATCCTAACCCTAACCCTAACCCTAACCCTAACCCGAACCCTAACCCTAACCCGAACCTTAACACTAACCCGAACCCTAACCCTAACCCGAACCCGAACCCTAACCCTAACCTTAACCGGAACCGTAACCCTAACCCGAACCCTAACACTAACCCAAACCCTAACCCTAAACCGAACCCTAACCCGAACCCTAACCCGAACCCTAAACCTAACCCGAACCCTAACACTAACCCTAACCCGAACCCGAAACCTAACCCGAACCCTAACCCTAAACCTAACCCTAACACGAACCCTAACCCTAACCCTAACCCTAACCCGAACCTTAACCCTAACCCTACCCCGAACATTAACCCTAACCCTAAACCTAACCCTAAACCTAATCCTAAACCGAACCCTAACCCTAACCCTAACCCTAACCCTAACCCAAAACCTAACCCTAACCCTAACCCTAACCCGAACCCTAACCTGAACCCTAACCCTAACCCTAACCCGAACCCTAACACTAAACCGAACCCTAACCCAAACTCTAACCCTAACCCGAACCCGAACCCTAACCCTAACCCGAACCCTAAACCTAACCCGAACCCTAACCTAACCCTAACCCGAAACTGAACCCTAACCCTAACCCTAACCGTAACCCGAAACCGAACCCTAACTCTAACCCGAACCCTAACCCATACACTAACCATAACCCTAACATGAACCCTAACCCGAACCCGAACCCTAACCCTAACCCTAACCCTAACCCTAACCCTAACCCGAACCCTAACCCTAACCCTAACCCTAACACGAACCCTACCCTGAACCCTAACCCTAACTCTAACCCGAAACCTAACCCTAACCCTAACCCTGACCCGAACCCTAACCCTAAAACTAAACCTAACCCTAACCCGAAACTGAACCCTAACCCTAACCCTAACCCTAACCCGAACGGTAACCCTAACCCTAACCCCAAACCCTAACCCTAACCCTAACCCGAACCCGAACCCTAACCCTAACCCTAACCCTAACTCGAACCCGAACCCTAACCCGAACCCTACCCCTAACCCTAATCCGAACCCTAACCCTAACCCTAACCCTAACCCTAAACCTAACCCGAACCCTAACCCTAACCCTAACCCTAACACGAACCCTATCCTGAACCCTAAACCTAACCCGAACCCTAACCCTAACCCTAAACCTGACCCGAACCCTAACCCTAATCCTAACCCTAACCCACCTGAACCCTAACCCTAACCCTAAACCGAACCCTAACCCTAACCCTAACCCTAACACTAACTCGAACGGTAACCCTAACCCTAACCGCTAACCCTAACC
Source organism: Urocyon cinereoargenteus (assembly GCA_032313775.1). Classification (NCBI taxonomy): domain Eukaryota; kingdom Metazoa; phylum Chordata; class Mammalia; order Carnivora; family Canidae; genus Urocyon; species Urocyon cinereoargenteus. Next base: position 101,980,550 of record JAVLSZ010000002.1, read on the forward strand.
CTAACCCTAACCAAAATCTTAACCCTAACCCTAATCCTAACCCTAACTCGAACCCGAACCCTAACCCGAACCCTACCCCTAACCCTAATCCGAAACCTAACCCTAACCCTAACCCTAACTCTAACCCGAACCCTAACCCTAACCAGAACCCTAACCCTAACCCTAACCCTAAACCGAACCCTAACACGAACCCTAACCCTAAACCGAACCCTAACCCTAACCCTAACCCGAACCCGAACCCTACCCCTAACCTTAACCGGAACCCTAAACCTAACCCTAACCCGAACCCGAACTCTAACCCCTTACCCGAATCCTAACCCTAACCCGAACCCTAACCCGAACACTAACCCTAACCCTAAACCGAACCCTAACCCTAAACCTAAACCGAACACTAACCCTAAGCCTAACATGAACTCTAACCCTAACCCTAACCCGAACCCTAACCCTAACCCTAACCCGACCCCTAACCCGAACCCTAACACATACCCTAACCCTAACCTTAACCCTAACCCTAACCCGAACCCTAACCCTAACCCTAACCCGAACCCTAACCCTAACGCGAACCTGAACCCTAACACATACCCTAACCCTAACCTTAACCCTAACCCTAACCCGAACCCTAACCCTAACCCTAACCCGAACCCTAACCCTAAACCTAACCCGAACCCAAACCCTAAGCTTAACATGAACTCTAAACCTAACCCGAACCCTAATCCTAACCCTAACCCTAACCCGAACCCTAACCCTAACCCTAACCCGACCCCTAACCCGAACCCTAACATATACCCTAACCCTAACCGTAAACCTAACCCGAACCCGAACCCTAACCCGAACCCTACCCCTAACCCTAATCCGAACCCTAACCCTAACCCTAACCCTATCCCGACCCTAACCCTAACCCTAACCCTAACCCTAACCTGAACCGTAACCCGAACACTAACCCGAACCCGAACCCTAACCCTAACCCTAACCCTAACCCGAACCCTAACCCTAACCCGAACCCTAACACTAACCCGAACCCTACCCGAACAAGAACCCTAACCCTAACATTAACCCTAAACCGAACCCGAACCCTAACCCTAACCCTAACCCTAACACTAACCCTAACCCTAACCCGAACCCTAACCCGAACCCGAACACTAACCCTAACCCTAACCCTAACCCTAACCCGAACCCTAACCCTAACCTGAACCCTAACCCAAACCCTAACCCTAAACCGAACCCTAACCCGAACCCTAACCCGAACCCTAAACCTAACCCGAAACCTAACACTAACCCTAACCCGAACCCGAACCCTAACCCGAACCCTAACCCTAAACCTAACCCTAACACGAACCCTAACCCTAACCCTAACCCTAACCCGAACCTTAACCCTAACCCTACCCCGAACATTAACCCTAACCCTAAACCTAACCCTAAACCTAACCCTAACCCGAACCCTAACCCTAACCCTAACCCTAACCCAAAACCTAACCCGAACCCTAACCCTAACCCTAACCCTAACCCTAACCCTAACCCGACCCCTAACCCGAACCCTAACACATACCCTAACCCTAACCTTAACCCTAACCCTAACCCGAACCCTAACCCTAACCCTAACCCTAACCCGAACCCTAACCCTAACGCGAACACTAACCCTAAACCTAACCCGATCCCTAACCCTAACTCGAACCCGAACCTTAACACATACCCTAACCCTAACCTTAACCCTAACCCTAACCCGAACCCTAATCCTAACCCTAACCCGAACCCTAACCTTAAACCTAACCCGAACCCAAACCCTAAGCTTAACATGAACTCTAACCCTAACCCGAACCCTAATCCTAACCCTAACCCTAACCCGACACCTAACCCGAACCCTAACACATACCCTAACCCTAACCCTAACCCTAACCCGAACCGGAACCCTAACCCGAACCCTACCCCTAACCCTAATCCGAACCCTAACCCTAACCCTAACCCTATCCCGACCCTAACCCTAACCCTAACCCTAACCCTAACCTGAACCCTAACCCGAACACAAACCCGAACCCGAATCCTAACCCTAACCCTAACCCTAACCCGAACCCTAAACCTAACCCGAACCCTAACACTAACCCGAACCCTACCCGAACCCGAACCCTAACCCTAACACTAACCCTAAACCGAACCCGAACCCTAACCCTAACCCTAACCCTAACACTAACCCTAACCATAACCCGAACCCTAACCCGAACCCGAACCCTAACCCTAACCCTAACCCTAACCCTAACCCTAACCCTAACCCGAACCCTAACCCTAACCCGAACCTTAACACTAACCCGAACCCTAACCCTAACCCGAACCCGAACCCTAACCCTAACCTTAACCGGAACCCTAACCCTAACCCAAACCCTAACACTAACCCAAACCCTAACCCTAAACCGAACCCTAACCCGAACCCTAACCCGAACCCTAAACCTAACCCGAACCCTAACACTAACCCTAACCCGAACCCGAACCCTAACCCGAACCCTAACCCTAAACCTAACCCTAACACGAACCCTAACCCTAACCCTAACCCTAACCCGAACCTTAACCCTAACCCTACCCCGAACATTAACCCTAACCCTAAACCTAACCCTAAACCTAACCCTAACCCGAACCCTAACCCTAACCCTAACCCAAAACCTAACCTTAACCCTAACCCTAACCCGAACGTAACCTGAACCCTAACCCTAACCCTAACCCGAACCCTAACACTAAACCGAACCCTAACCCAAACTCTAACCCTAACCCGAACCCGAACCCTAACACTAACACTAACCCGAATCCGAACCCTAACCCTAACCCTAACCCGAACCCTAACCCTAACCCGAACCCTGACCTAACCCTAACCCTAAACCGAACCTAACCCTAACACTAACCCGACACCTAACCCGAACCCTAACGCGAAACCTAACCCTAACCCTAACACTAACCCTAACCCGAACCTTAACCCTAACCCTACCCCGAAACTTAACCCTAACCCTAACCCTAAACCTAAACCTAAACCTAACCCGAAACTGAACCCTAACACTAACCCTAACCGTAACCCGAACCCGAACCCTAACTCTAACCCGAACCCTAACCCTAACACTAACCCTAACCCTAACACGAACCCTAACCCGAACCCGAACCCTAACCCTAACCCTAACCCTAACCCTAACCCTAACCCGAACACGAACCCTAACCCTAACCCTAACCCGAACCCTAACCCGAAACCTAACCCTAACCCGAACCCTAACACTAACCCGATGCCCTAACCCTAACCCGAACCCGAACCCTAACCCTAAACTTAACCGGAACCCTAACCCTAACCCGAACCCTAACCCTAACCCAAACCCTAAACCTAAACCGAACCCTAACCTGAACCCTAACCCGAACCCTAAACCTACCCCGAACCCTAACACTAACCCTAACCCGAACCCGAACCCTAACCCGAACCCTAACCCTAAACCTAACCCTAACACGAACCCTAACCCTAACCCTAACCCTAACCCGAACCTTAACCCTAACCCTACCCCGAACATTAACCCTAACCCTAAACCTAACCCTAAACCTAACCCTAACCCGATCCCTAACCCTAACCCTAACCCTAAACAAAACCTAACCCTAACCCTAACCCTAACCCGAACCCTAACCTGAACCCTAAACCTAACCGTAACCCGAACCCTAACCCTAACCCTAACCCTAACCCGAACACTAACCCTAACCCTAACCCTAACCCGAACCCTGACCTTAACCCTAACCCTAACCCTAACCCTAAACCGAAACTGAACACTAACCCTAACCCTAACCGTAACCCGAACCCGAACCCTAACTCTAACCCGACCCTAACCCTAACACTAACCCTAACACTAACCCGAACCCTAACCCTAACCCGAACCCTAACCCTAACCCGAACCCTAACCCAAACTCTAACCCTAACCCGAACCCGAACCCTAACCCTAACCCGAACCCTAAACCTAACCCGAACCCTAACACTAACACTAACCCGAATCCGAACCCTAACCCTAACCCTAACCTGAACCCTAACCCTAACCGGAACCCTGACCAAACCCTAACCCTAAACCGAACCTTAACCCAACACTAACCCGACACCTAACCCGAACCCTAACGCGAACCCTAACCCTAACCCTAACCCTAACCCGAACCTTAACCCTAACCCTACCCCGAACCTTAACCCTAACCCTAACCCTAAACCTAAACCTAACCCTAACCCGAAACTGAACCCTAACCCTAACCCTAACCGTAACCCGAACCCGAACCCTAACTCTAACCCGAACCCTAACCCATACACTAACCCTAACCCTAACCCATACACTAACCCTAACCCGAACCCGAACCCTAACCCTAACCCGAACCCTAAACCTAACCCGAACCCTAAACCTAACCCTAACCCTAACACGAACCCTATCCTGAACCTTAACCCTAACCCTAACCCGAAACCTAACCCTAACCCTAACCCTGACCCGAACCCTAACCCTAAACCTAAACCTAACCCTAACCCGAAACTGAACCCTAACCCTAACCCTAACCCTAACCCGAACGGTAACCCTAACCCTAACCCCAAACCCTAACCCTAACCCTAACTCGAACCCGAACCCTAACCCTAACCCTAACCCTAACTCGAACCCGAACCCTAACCCGAACCCTACCCCTAACCCTAAACCGAACCCTAACCCTAACCCTAACCCTAACCCTAAACCTAACCCGAACCCTAACCCTAACCCTAACCCTAACACGAACCCTATCCTGAACCCTAAACCTAACCCGAACACTAACCCTAACCCTAAACCTGACCCGAACCCTAACCCTAATCCTAACCCTAACCCACCTGAACCCTAACCCTAACCCTAACCCGAACCCTAACCCTAACCCTAACCCTAACACTAACTCGAACGGTAACCCTAACCCTAACCGCTAACCCTAACCCTAACCCTAACCCAAACCCTAACCCTAACCCTAATCCTAACCCTAACTCGAACCCGAACCCTAACCCGAACCCTACCCCTAACCCTAATCCGAACCCTAACCCTAACCCTAACCCTAACCCTAACCCGAACCCTAACCCTAACCAGAACCCTAACCCTAACCCTAACCGTAAACCGAACCCTAACACGAACCCTAACCCTAAACCGAACCCTAACCCTAACCCTAACCCGAACCCTAACCCTAACCCTAACCCTAACCCGAACCCTAACCCTAACGCGAACACTAACCCTAAACCTAACCCGATCCCTAACCCTAACTCGAACCCGAACCTTAACACATACCCTAACCCTAACCTTAACCCTAACCCTAACCCGAACCCTAATCCTAACCCTAACCCGAACCCAAACCCTAAGCTTAACATGAACTCTAACCCTAACCCGAACCCTAATCCTAACCCTAACCCTAACCCGACCCCTAACCTAACCCTAACCCGACACCTAACCCGAACCCTAACACATACCCTAACCCTCACCCTAACCCTAACCCGAACCCGAACCCTAACCCGAACCCTACCCCTAACCCTAATCCGAACCCTAACCCTAACCCTAACCCTATCCCGACCCTAACCCTAACCCTAACCCTAACCCTAACCTGAACCCTAACCCGAACACTAACCCGAACCCGAATCCTAACCCTAACCCTAACCCTAACCCGAACCCTAACCCTAACCCGAACCCTAACACTAACCCGAACCCTACCCGAACCCGAACCCTAACCCTAACACTAACCCTAAACCGAACCCGAACCCTAACCCTAACCCTAACCCTAACACTAACCCTAACCCTAACCCGAACCCTAACCCGAACCCGAACCCTAACCCTAACCCTAACCCTAAACCTAACCCTAAGCCGAACCCTAACCCTAACCCGAACCTTAACACTAACCCGAACCCTAACCCTAACCCGAACCCGAAACCTAACCCTAACCTTAACCGGAACCCTAACCCTAACCCGAACCCTAACACTAACACAAACCCTAACCCTAAACCGAACCCTAACCCGAACCCTAACCCGAACCCTAAACCTAACCCGAACCCTAACACTAACCCTAACCCGAACCCTAACCTTAACCCGAACCCTAAACCGAACCCAACCCCTAACTCTAATCCGAACCCTAACCCTAACCCTAACCCTAACCCGAACCTTAACCCTAACCCTACCCCGAACCTTAACCCTAACCCTAACCCTAAACCTAAACCTAACCCTAACCCGAAACTGAACCCTAACCCTAACCCTAACCGTAACCCGAACCCGAACCCTAACTCTAACCCGAACCCTAACCCATACACTAACCCTAACCCTAACACGAACCCTCACCCGAACCCGAACCCTAACCCTAACCCTAACCCTAACCCTAACCCGAACCCTAACCCTAACCCTAACCCTAACACGAACCCTACCCTGAACCTTAACCCTAACCCTAACCCGAAACCTAACCCTAACCCTAACCCTGACCCGAACCCTAACCCTAAACCTAAACCTAACCCTAACCCGAAACTGAACCCTAACCCTAACCCTAACCCTAACCCTAACCCGAACGGTAACCCTAACCCTAAGCCCAAACCCTAACCCTAACCCTAACCCGAACCCGAACCCTAACCCTAACCCTAACCCTAACTCGAACCCGAACCCTAACCCGAACCCTACCCCTAACCCTAATCCGAACCCTAACCCTAACCCTAACCCTAACCCTAAACCTAACCCGAACCCTAACCCTAACCCTAACCCTAACACGAACCCTATCCTGAACCCTAAACCTAACCCGAACCCTAACCCTAACCCTAAACCTGACCCGAACCCTAACCCTAATCCTAACCCTAACCGACCTGAACCCTAACCCTAACCCTAACCCGAACCCTAACCCTAACCCTAACCCTAACACTAACTCGAACGGTAACCCTAACCCTAACCGCTAACCCTAACCCTAACCCTAACCCAAACCCTAACCCTAACCCTAATCCTAACCCTAACTCGAACCCGAACCCTAACCCGAACCCTACCCCTAACCCTAATCCGAAACCTAACCCTAACCCTAACCCTAACCCTAACCCGAACCCTAACCCTAACCCGAACCCTAACCCTAACCCTAACCCTAAACCGAACCCTAACCCTAACGCGAACACTAACCCTAAACCTAACCCGATCCCTAACCCTAACTCGAACCCGAACCTTAACACATACCCTAACCCTAACCTTAACCCTAACCCTAACCCGAACCCTAATCCTAACCCTAACCCGAACCCTAACCCTAAACCTAACCCGAACCCAAACCCTAAGCTTAACATGAACTCTAACCCTAACCCGAACCCTAATCCTAACCCTAACCCTAACCCGACCCCTAACCTAACCCTAACCCGACACCTAACCCGAACCCTAACACATACCCTAACCCTAACCCTAACCCTAACCCGAACCCGAACCCTAACCCGAACCCTACCCCTAACCCTAATCCGAACCCTAACCCTAACCCTAACCCTATCCCGACCCTAACCCTAACCCTAACCCTAACCCTAACCTGAACCCTAACCCGAACACTAACCCGAACCCGAATCCTAACCCTAACCCTAACCCTAACCCGAACCCTAACCCTAACCCTAACCCGAACCCTAACACTAACCCGAACCCTACCCGAACCCGAACCCTAACCCTAACACTAACCCTAAACCGAACCCGAACCCTAACCCTAACCCTAACCCTAACACTAACCCTAACCCTAACCCGAACCCTAACCCGAACCCGAACCCTAACCCTAACCCTAACCCTAACCCTAACCCGAACCCTAACCCTAACCCGAACCTTAACACTAACCCGAACCCTAACCCTAACCCGAACCCGAAACCTAACCTTAACCTTAACCAGAACCCTAACCCTAACCCGAACCCTAACACTAACCCAAACCCAAACCCTAAACCGAACCCTAACCCGAACCCTAACCCGAACCCTAAACCTAACCCGAACCCTAACACTAACCCTAACCCGAACCCTAACCTTAACCCGAACCCTAAACCGAACCCAACCCCTAACTCTAATCCGAACCCTAACCCTAACCCTAACCCTAACCCGAACCTTAACCCTAACCCTACCCCGATCATTAACCCTAACCCTAAACCTAACCCTAAACCTAACCCTAACCCGATCCCTAACCCTAACCCTAACCCTAAACAAAACCTAACCCTAACCCTAACCCTAACCCGAACCCTAACCTGAACCCGAAACCTAACCGTAACCCTAACCCTAACCCTAACCCTAACCCTAACCCGAAACTGAACACTAACCCTAACCCTAACCGTAACCCGAACCCGAACCCTAACTCTAACCCGACCCTAACACTAACACTAACCCTAACACTAACCCGAACCCTAACCCTAACCCGAACCCTAACCCTAACCCGAACCCTAACCCAAACTCTAACCCTAACCCGAACCCGAACCCTAACCCTAACCCGAACCCTAAACCTAACCCGAACCCTAACACTAACACTAACCCGAATCCGAACCCTAACCCTAACCCTAACCTGAACCCTAACCCTAACCCGAACCCTGACCAAACCCTAACCCTAAACCGAACCTTAACTCAACACTAACCCGACACCTAACCCGAACCCTATCGCGAACCCTAACCCTAACCCTAACCCTAACCCGAACCTTAACCCTAACCCTACCCCGAACCTTAACCCTAACCCTAACCCTAAACCTAAACCTAACCCTAACCCGAAACTGAACCCTAACCCTAACCCTAACCGTAACCCGAACCCGAACCCTAACTCTAACCCGAACCCTAACCCATACACTAACCCTAACCCTAACACGAACCCTCACCCGAACCCGAACCCTAACCCTAACCCTAACCCTAACCCTAACCCGAACCCTAACCCTAACCCTAACCCTAACACGAACCCTACCCTGAACCTTAACCCTAACCCTAACCCGAAACCTAACCCTAACCCTAACCCTGACCCGAACCCTAACCCTAAACCTAAACCTAACCCTAACCCGAAACTGAACCCTAACCCTAACCCTAACCCTAACCCTAACCCGAACGGTAACCCTAACCCTAACCCCAAACCCTAACCCTAACCCTAACCCGAACCCGAACCCTAACCCTAACCCTAACCCTAACTCGAACCCGAACCCTAACCCGAACCCTACCCCTAACCCTAATCCGAACCCTAACCCTAACCCTAACCCTAACCCTAAACCTAACCCGAACCCTAACCCTAACCCTAACCCTAACACGAACCCTATCCTGAACCCTAAACCTAACCCGAACCCTAACCCTAACCCTAAACCTGACCCGAACCCTAACCCTAATCCTAACCCTAACCCACCTGAACCCTAACCCTAACCCTAACCCGAACCCTAACCCTAACCCTAACCCTAACACTAACTCGAACGGTAACCCTAACCCTAACCGCTAACCCTAACCCTAACCCTAACCCAAACCCTAACCCTAACCCTAATCCTAACCCTAACTCGAACCCGAACCCTAACCCGAACCCTACCCCTAACCCTAATCCGAAACCTAACCCTAACCCTAACCCTAACCCTAACCCGAACCCTAACCCTAACCAGAACCCTAACCCTAACCCTAACCCTAAACCGAACCCTAACACGAACCCTAACCCTAAACCGAACCCTAACCCTAACCCTAACCCGAACCCGAACCCTACCCCTAACCTTAACCGGAACCCTAACCCTAACCCTAACCCGAACCCGAACTCTAACCCCTTACCCGAATCCTAACCCTAACCCGAACCCTAACCCGAACGCTAACCCCAACCCTAAACCGAACCCTAACCCTAAACCTAAACCGAACACTAACCCTAAGCCTAACATGAACTCTAACCCTAACCCTAACCCGAACCCTAACCCTAACCCTAACCCGACCCCTAACCCGAACCCTAACACATACCCTAACCCTAACCTTAACCCTAACCCTAACCCGAACACTAACCCTAACCCTAACCCTAACCCGAACCCTAACCCTAACGCGAACCTGAACCCTAACACATACACTAACCCTAACCTTAACCCTAACCCTAACCCGAACCCTAACCCTAACCCTAACCCGAACCCTAACCCTAAACCTAACCCGAACCCAAACCCTAAGCTTAACATGAACTCTAAACCTAACCCGAACCCTAATCCTAACCCTAACCCTAACCCGAACCCTAACCCTAACCCTAACCCGACCCCTAACCCGAACCCTAACACATACCCTAACCCTAACCCTAACCCTAACCCGAACCCGAACCCTAACCCGAACCCTACCCCTAACCCTAATCCGAACCCTAACCCTAACCCTAACCCTATCCCGACCCTAACCCTAACCCTAACCCTAACCCTAACCTGAACGCTAACCCGAACACTAACCCGAACCCGAAACCTAACCCTAACCCTAACCCTAACCCGAACCCTAACACTAACCCGAACCCTAACACTAACCCGAACCCTACCCGAACAAGAACCCTAACCCTAACATTAACCCTAAACCGAACCCGAACCCAAACCCTAACCCTAACCCTAACACTAACCCTAACCCTAACCCGAACCCTAACCCGAACCCGAACCCTAACCCTAACCCTAACCCTAACCCTAACCCGAACCCTAAACCTAACCTGAACCCTAACCCAAACCGTAACCCTAAACCGAACCCTAAACCGAACCCTAACCCGAACCCTAAACCTAACCCGAACCCTAACACTAACCCTAACCCGAACCCGAACCCTAACCCGAACCCTAACCCTAAACCTAACCCTAACACGAACCCTAACCCTAACCCTAACCCTAACCCGAACCTTAACCCTAACCCTACCCCGAACATTAACCCTAACCCTAAACCTAACCCTAAACCTAACCCTAACCCGAACCCTAACCCTAACCCTAACCCTAACCCTAACCCAAAACCTGACCCGAACCCTAACCCTAACCCGAACCCTAACCTGAACCCTAAACCTAACCCTAATCCGAACCCTAACCCTAACCCTAACCCTAACCCGAACACTAACCCTAACCCTAACCCTAACCCTAACCCGAACCCTGACCCTAACCCTAACCCTAAACCTAACCCTAACCCGAAACTGAACACTAACCCTAACCCTAACCGTAACCCGAACCCTAACCCTAACCCTAACCCGACCCCTAACCCGAACCCTAACACATACCCTAACCCTAACCTTAAACCTAACCCTAACCCGAACCCTAACCCTAACCCTAACCCTAACCCGAACCCTAACCCTAACGTGAACACTAACCCTAAACCTAACCCGATCCCTAACCCTAACTCGAACCCGAACCTTAACACATACCCTAACCCTAACCTTAACCCTAACCCTAACCCGAACCCTAATCCTAACCCTAACCCGAACCCTAACCCTAAACCTAACCCGAACCCAAACCCTAAGCTTAACATGAACTCTAACCCTAACCCGAACCCTAATCCTAACCCTAACCCTAACCCGACCCCTAACCTAACCCTAACCCGACACCTAACCCGAACCCTAACACATACCCTAACCCTAACCCTAACCCTAACCCGAACCCGAACCCTAACCCGAACCCTACCCCTAACCCTAATCCGAACCCTAACCCTAACCCTAACCCTATCCCGACCCTAACCCTAACCCTAACCCTAACCCTAACCTGAACCCTAACCCGAACACTAACCCGAACCCGAATCCTAACCCTAACCCTAACCCTAACCCGAACCCTAACCCTAACCCGAACCCTAACACTAACCCGAACCCTACCCGAACCCGAACCCTAACCCTAACACTAACCCTAAACCGAACCCGAACCCTAACCCTAACCCTAACCCTAACACTAACCCTAACCCTAACCCGAACCCTAACCCGAACCCGAACCCTAACCCTAACCCTAACCCTAACCCTAACCCTAACCCGAACCCTAACCCTAACCCGAACCTTAACACTAACCCGAACCCTAACCCTAAACCGAACCCGAAACCTAACCCTAACCTTAACCGGAACCCTAACCCTAACCCGAACCCTAACACTAACCCAAACCCTAACCCTAAACCGAACCCTAACCCGAACCCTAACCCGAACCCTAAACCTAACCCGAACCCTAACACTAACCCTAACCCGAACCCTAACCTTAACCCGAACCCTAAACCGAACCCAACCCCTAACTCTAATCCGAACCCTAAACCTAACCCTAACCCTAACCCGAACCTTAACCCTAACCCTACCCCGATCATTAACCCTAACCCTAAACCTAACCCTAAACCTAACCCTAACCCGATCCCTAACCCTAACCCTAACCCTAAACAAAACCTAACCCTAACCCTAACCCTAACCCGAACCCTAACCTGAACCCGAAACCTAACCGTAACCCTAACCCTAACCCTAACCCTAACCCTAACCCGAAACTGAACACTAACCCTAACCCTAACCGTAACCCGAACCCGAACCCTAACTCTAACCCGACCCTAACACTAACACTAACCCTAACACTAACCCGAACCCTAACCCTAACCCGAACCCTAACCCTAACCCGAACCCTAACCCAAACTCTAACCCTAACCCGAACCCGAACCCTAACCCTAACCCGAACCCTAAACCTAACCCGAACCCTAACACTAACACTAACCCGAATCCGAACCCTAACCCTAACCCTAACCTGAACCCTAACCCTATCCCGAACCCTGACCAAACCCTAACCCTAAACCGAACCTTAACTCAACACTAACCCGACACCTAACCCGAACCCTATCGCGAACCCTAACCCTAACCCTAACCCTAACCCGAACCTTAACCCTAACCCTACCCCGAACCTTAACCCTAACCCTAACCCTAAACCTAAACCTAACCCTAACCCGAAACTGAACCCTAACCCTAACCCTAACCGTAACCCGAACCCGAACCCTAACTCTAACCCGAACCCTAACCCATACACTAACCCTAACCCTAACACGAACCCTCACCCGAACCCGAACCCTAACCCTAACCCTAACCCTAACCCTAACCCGAACCCTAACCCTAACCCTAACCCTAACACGAACCCTACCCTGAACCTTAACCCTAACCCTAACCCGAAACCTAACCCTAACCCTAACCCTGACCCGAACCCTAACCCTAAACCTAAACCTAACCCTAACCCGAAACTGAACCCTAACCCTAACCCTAACCCTAACCCTAACCCGAACGGTAACCCTAACCCTAACCCCAAACCCTAACCCTAACCCTAACCCGAACCCGAACCCTAACCCTAACCCTAACCCTAACTCGAACCCGAACCCTAACCCGAACCCTACCCCTAACCCTAATCCGAACCCTAACCCTAACCCTAACCCTAACCCTAAACCTAACCCGAACCCTAACCCTAACCCTAACCCTAACACGAACCCTATCCTGAACCCTAAACCTAACCCGAACCCTAACCCTAACCCTAAACCTGACCCGAACCCTAACCCTAATCCTAACCCTAACCCACCTGAACCCTAACCCTAACCCTAACCCGAACCCTAACCCTAACCCTAACCCTAACACTAACTCGAACGGTAACCCTAACCCTAACCGCTAACCCTAACCCTAAACCTAACCCAAACCCTAACCCTAACCCTAATCCTAACCCTAACTCGAACCCGAACCCTAACCCGAACCCTACCCCTAACCCTAATCCGAAACCTAACCCTAACCCTAACCCTAACCCTAACCCGAATCCTAACCCTAACCCGAACCCTAACCCTAACCCTAACCCTAAACCGAACCCTAACCCTAACGCGAACACTAACCCTAAACCTAACCCGATCCCTAACCCTAACTCGAACCCGAACCTTAACACATACCCTAACCCTAACCTTAACCCTAACCCTAACCCGAACCCTAATCCTAACCCTAACCCGAACCCTAACCCTAAACCTAACCCGAACCCAAACCCTAAGCTTAACATGAACTCTAACCCTAACCCGAACCCTAATCCTAACCCTAACCCTAACCCGACCCCTAACCTAACCCTAACCCGACACCTAACCCGAACCCTAACACATACCCTAACCCTAACCCTAACCCTAACCCGAACCCGAACCCTAACCCGAACCCTACCCCTAACCCTAATCCGAACCCTAACCCTAACCCTAACCCTATCCCGACCCTAACCCTAACCCTAACCCTAACCCTAACCTGAACCCTAACCCGAACACTAACCCGAACCCGAATCCTAACCCTAACCCTAACCCTAACCCGAACCCTAACCCTAACCCGAACCCTAACACTAACCCGAACCCTACCCGAACCCGAACCCTAACCCTAACACTAACCCTAAACCGAACCCGAACCCTAACCCTAACCCTAACCCTAACACTAACCCTAACCCTAACCCGAACCCTAACCCGAACCCGAACCCTAACCCTAACCCTAACCCTAACCCGAACCCTAACCCGAACCCGAACCTTAACACTAACCCGAACCCTAACCCTAACCCGAACCCGAAACCTAACCCTAACCTTAACCAGAACCCTAACCCTAACCCGAACCCTAACACTAACCCAAACCCTAACCCTAAACCGAACCCTAACCCGAACCCTAACCCGAAACCTAAACCTAACCCGAACCCTAACACTAACCCTAACCCGAACCCTAACCTTAACCCGAACCCTAAACCGAACCCAACCCCTAACTCTAATCCGAACCCTAACCCTAACCCTAACCCTAACCCGAACCTTAACCCTAACCCTACCCCGATCATTAACCCTAACCCTAAACCTAACCCTAAACCTAACCCTAACCCGATCCCTAACCCTAACCCTAACCCTAAACAAAACCTAACCCTAACCCTAACCCTAACCCGAACCCTAACCTGAACCCGAAACCTAACCGTAACCCTAACCCTAACCCTAACCCTAACCCTAACCCGAAACTGAACACTAACCCTAACCCTAACCGTAACCCGAACCCGAACCCTAACTCTAACCCGACCCTAACACTAACACTAACCCTAACACTAACCCGAACCCTAACCCTAACCCGAACCCTAACCCTAACCCGAACCCTAACCCAAACTCTAACCCTAACCCGAACCCGAACCCTAACCCTAACCCGAACCCTAAACCTAACCCGAACCCTAACACTAACACTAACCCGAATCCGAACCCTAACCCTAACCCTAACCTGAACCCTAACCCTAACCCGAACCCTGACCAAACCCTAACCCTAAACCGAACCTTAACTCAACACTAACCCGACACCTAACCCGAACCCTATCGCGAACCCTAACCCTAACCCTAACCCTAACCCGAACCTTAACCCTAACCCTACCCCGAACCTTAACCCTAACCCTAACCCTAAACCTAAACCTAACCCTAACCCGAAACTGAACCCTAACCCTAACCCTAACCGTAACCCGAACCCGAACCCTAACTCTAACCCGAACCCTAACCCATACACTAACCCTAACCCTAACACGAACCCTCACCCGAACCCGAACCCTAACCCTAACCCTAACCCTAACCCTAACCCTAACCCGAACCCTAACCCTAACCCTAACCCTAACACGAACCCTACCCTGAACCTTAACCCTAACCCTAACCCGAAACCTAACCCTAACCCTAACCCTGACCCGAACCCTAACCCTAAACCTAAACCTAACCCTAACCCGAAACTGAACCCTAACCCTAACCCTAACCCTAACCCTAACCGGAACGGTAACCCTAACCCTAACCCCAAACCCTAACCCTAACCCTAACCCGAACCCGAACCCTAACCCTAACCCTAACCCTAACTCGAACCCGAACCCTAACCCGAACCCTACCCCTAACCCTAATCCGAACCCTAACCCTAACCCTAACCCTAACCCTAAACCTAACCCGAACCCTAACCCTAACCCTAACCCTAACACGAACCCTATCCTGAACCCTAAACCTAACCCGAACCCTAACCCTAACCCTAAACCTGACCCGAACCCTAACCCTAATCCTAACCCTAACCCACCTGAACCCTAACCCTAACCCTAACCCGAACCCTAACCCTAACCCTAACCCTAACACTAACTCGAACGGTAACCCTAACCCTAACCGCTAACCCTAACCCTAACCCTAACCCAAACCCTAACCCTAACCCTAATCCTAACCCTAACTCGAACCCGAACCCTAACCCGAACCCTACCCCTAACCCTAATCCGAAACCTAACCCTAACCCTAACCCTAACCCTAACCCGAACCCTAACCCTAACCAGAACCCTAACCCTAACCCTAACCCTAAACCGAACCCTAACACGAACCCTAACCCTAAACCGAACCCTAAACCTAACCCTAACCCGAACCCGAACCCTACCCCTAACCTTAACCGGAACCCTAACCCTAACCCTAACCCGAACCCGAACTCTAACCCCTTACCCGAATCCTAACCCTAACCCGAACCCTAACCCGAACGCTAACCCCAACCCTAAACCTAACCCTAACCCTAAACCTAAACCGAACACTAACCCTAAGCCTAACATGAACTCTAACCCTAACCCTAACCCGAACCCTAACCCTAACCCTAACCCGACCCCTAACCCGAACCCTAACACATACCCTAACCCTAACCTTAACCCTAACCCTAACCCGAACACTAACCCTAACCCTAACCCTAACCCGAACCCTAACCCTAACGCGAACCTGAACCCTAACACATACACTAACCCTAACCTTAACCCTAACCCTAACCCGAACCCTAACCCTAACCCTAACCCGAACCCTAACCCTAAACCTAACCCGAACCCAAACCCTAAGCTTAACATGAACTCTAAACCTAACCCGAACCCTAATCCTAACCCTAACCCTAACCCGAACCCTAACCCTAACCCTAACCCGACCCCTAACCCGAACCCTAACACATACCCTAACCCTAACCCTAACCCTAACCCGAACCCGAACCCTAACCCGAACCCTACCCCTAACCCTAATCCGAACCCTAACCCTAACCCTATCCCGACCCTAACCCTAACCCTAACCCTAAC
>JAVLSZ010000002.1:102000000-102007500 GCA_032313775.1 Urocyon cinereoargenteus
TAACCCTAACCCTAAACCTAACCCGAACCCTAACCCTAACCCTAACCCTAACACGAACCCTATCCTGAACCCTAAACCTAACCCGAACCCTAACCCTAACCCTAAACCTGACCCGAACCCTAACCCTAATCCTAACCCTAACCCACCTGAACCCTAACCCTAACCCTAACCCGAACCCTAACCCTAACCCTAACCCTAACACTAACTCGAACGGTAACCCTAACCCTAACCGCTAACCCTAACCCTAACCCTAACCCAAATCCTAACCCTAACCCTAATCCTAACCCTAACCCTAACCCTAACCCGAACCCTAACCCTAACCAGAACCCTAACCCTAACCCTAACCCTAAACCGAACCCTAACACGAACCCTAACCCTAAACCGAACCCTAACCCTAACCCTAACCCGAACCCGAACCCTACCCCTAACCTTAACCGGAACCCTAAACCTAACCCTAACCCGAACCCGAACTCTAAACCCTTACCCGAATCCTAACCCTAACCCGAACCCTAACCCGAACGCTAACCCTAACCCTAAACCGAACCCTAACCCTAAACCTAAACCGAACACTAACCCTAAGCCTAACATGAACTCTAACCCTAACCCTAACCCGAACCCTAACCCTAACCCTAACCCGACCCCTAACCCGAACCCTAACACATACCCTAACCCTAACCTTAACCCTAACCCTAACCCGAACCCTAACCCTAACCCTAACCCTAACCCGAACCCTAACCCTAACGCGAACCTGAACCCTAACACATACCCTAACCCTAACCTTAACCCTAACCCTAACCCGAACCCTAACCCTAACCCTAACCCGAACCCTAACCCTAAACCTAACCCGAACCCAAACCCTAAGCTTAACATGAACTCTAAACCTAACCCGAACCCTAATCCTAACCCTAACCCTAACCCGAACCCTAACCCTAACCCTAACCCGACCCCTAACCCGAACCCTAACATATACCCTAACCCTAACCCTAAACCTAACCCGAACCCGAACCCTAACCTGAACCCTACCCCTAACCCTAATCCGAACCCTAACCCTAACCCTAACCCTATCCCGACCCTAACCCTAACCCTAACCCTAACCCTAACCCTAACCTGAACCCTAACCCGAACACTAACCCGAACCGGAACCCTAACCCTAACCCTAACCCTAACCCGAACCCTAACCCTAACCCGAACCCTAACACTAACCCGTACCCTACCCGAACAAGAACCCTAACCCTAACATTAACCCTAAACCGAACCCGAACCCTAACCCTAACCCTAACCCTGACACTAACCCTAACCCTAACCCGAACCCTAAACCGAACCCGAACCCGAACCCTAACCCTAACCCTAACCCTAACCCTAACCCGAACCCTAACCCTAACCTGAACCCTAACCCAAACCCTAACCCTAAACCGAACCCTAACCCGAACCCTAACCCGAACCCTAAACCTAACCCGAAACCTAACACTAACCCTAACCCGAACCCGAACCCTAACCCTAACCCTAACCCTAACCCTAACCCGAACCCTAACCCTAACCTGAACCCTAACCCAAACCCTAACCCTAAACCGAACCCTAACCCGAACCCTAACCCGAACCCTAAACCTAACCCGAAACCTAACACTAACCCTAACCCTAACCCAAACCCTAACCCTAAACCGAACCCTAAACCGAACCCTAACCCGAACCCTAAACCTAACCCGAACCCTAACACTAACCCTAACCCGATCCCGAACCCTAACCCGAACCCTAACCCTAAACCTAACCCTAACACGAACCCTAACCCTAACCCTAACCCTAACCCGAACCTTAACCCTAACCCTACCCCGAACATTAACCCTAACCCTAAACCTAACCCTAAACCTAACCCTAACCCGAACCCTAACCCTAACCCTAACCCTAACCCAAAAACCTGACCCGAACCCTAACCCTAACCCGAACCCTAACCTGAACCCTAAACCTAACCCTAATCCGAACCCTAACCCTAACCCTAACCCTAACCCGAACACTAACCCTAACCCTAACCCTAACCCTAACCCGAACCCTGACCCTAACCCTAACCCTAAACCTAACCCTAACCCGAAACTGAACACTAACCCTAACCCTAACCGTAACCCGAACCCTAACCCTAACCCTAACCCGACCCCTAACCCGAACCCTAACACATACCCTAACCCTAACCTTAAACCTAACCCTAACCCGAACCCTAACCCTAACCCTAACCCTAACCCGAACCCTAACCCTAACGTGAACACTAACCCTAAACCTAACCCGATCCCTAACCCTAACTCGAACCCGAACCTTAACACATACCCTAACCCTAACCTTAACCCTAACCCTAACCCGAACCCTAATCCTAACCCTAACCCGAACCCTAACCCTAAACCTAACCCGAACCCAAACCCTAAGCTTAACATGAACTCTAACCCTAACCCGAACCCTAATCCTAACCCTAACCCTAACCCGACCCCTAACCTAACCCTAACCCGACACCTAACCCGAACCCTAACACATACCCTAACCCTAACCCTAACCCTAACCCGAACCCGAACCCTAACCCGAACCCTACCCCTAACCCTAATCCGAACCCTAACCCTAACCCTAACCCTATCCCGACCCTAACCCTAACCCTAACCCTAACCCTAACCTGAACCCTAACCCGAACACTAACCCGAACCCGAATCCTAACCCTAACCCTAACCCTAACCCGAACCCTAAACCTAACCCGAACCCTAACACTAACCCGAACCCTACCCGAACCAGAACCCTAACCCTAACACTAACCCTAAACCGAACCCGAAACCTAACCCTAACCCTAACCCTAACACTAACCCTAACCCTAACCCGAACCCTAACCCGAACCCGAACCCTAAACCTAACCCTAACCCTAACCCTAACCCTAACCCTAACCCGAACCCTAACCCTAACCCGAACCTTAACACTAACCCGAACCCTAACCCTAAACCGAACCCGAACCCTAACCCTAACCTTAACCGGAACCCTAACCCTAACCCAAACCCTAACACTAACCCAAACCCTAACCCTAAACCGAACCCTAACCCGAACCCTAACCCGAACCCTAAACCTAACCCGAACCCTAACACTAACCCTAACCCGAACCCGAACCCTAACCCGAACCCTAACCCTAAACCTAACCCTAACACGAACCCTAACCCTAACCCTAACCCTAACCCGAACCTTAACCCTAACCCTACCCCGAACATTAACCCTAACCCTAAACCTAACCCTAAACCTAACCCTAACCCGAACCCTAACCCTAACCCTAACCCAAAACCTAACCCTAACCCTAACCCTAACCAGAACGTAACCTGAACCCTAACCCTAACCCTAACCCGAACCCTAACACTAAACCGAACCCTAACCCAAACTCTAACCCTAACCCGAACCCGAACCCTAACCCTAACCCGAACCCTAAACCTAACCCGAACCCTAACACTAACACTAACCCGAATCCGAACCCTAACCCTAACCCTAACCCGAACCCTAACCCGAACCCTGACCTAACCCTAACCCTAAACCGAACCTAACCCTAACACTAACCCGACACCTAAACCGAACCCTAACGCGAAACCTAACCCTAACCCTAACACTAACCCTAACCCGAACCTTAACCCTAACCCTACCCCGAACCTTAACCCTAACCCTAACCCTAAACCTAAACCTAAACCTAACCCGAAACTGAACCCTAACACTAACCCTAACCGTAACCCGAACCCGAACCCTAACTCTAACCCGAACCCTAACCCTAACACTAACCCTAACCCTAACACGAACCCTAACCCGAACCCGAACCCTAACCCTAACCCTAACCCTAACCCTAACCCTAACCCGAACCCTAACCCTAACCCTAACCCTAACACGAACCCTATCCTGAACCCTAACCCTAACCCTAACCCGAACCCTAACCCTAACCCTAACCCTGACCCGAACCCTAACCCTAACCCTAAACCTAAACCTAACCCTAACCCGAAACTAAACCCTAACCCTAACCCTAACCCTAACCCTAACCTGAACGGTAACCCTAACCCTAACCCCAAACCCTAACCCTAACCCTAACCCGAACCCGAACCCTAACCCTAACCCTAACCCTAACTCGAACCCGAACACTAACCCGAACACTACCCCTAACCCTAATCCGAAACCTAACCCTAACCCTACCCTAACCCGAACCCTAACCCTAACCCTAAACCTAACCCTAACACGAACCCTATCCTGAACCCTAAACCTAACCCGAACCCTAACCCTAACCCTAACCCTAACCCGAAACCTAACCCTAACCCTAACCCTTACCCTAACCTGAACCCTAACCCTAACCCTAACCCGAACCCTAACCCTAACCCTAACCCTAACACTAACTCGAACGGTAACCCTAACCCTAACCCCTAACCCTAACCCTAACCGTAACCCAAACCCTAACCCTAACCCTAACCCTAACCCTAACTCGAACCCGAACCCTAAACCGAACCCTACCCCTAACCCTAATGCGAACCCTAACCCTAACCCTAAGCCTAACCCTAACCCGAACCCTAACCCTAACCAGAACCCTAACCCTACCCCTAACCCTAACCCGAACCCTAACACGAACCCTAACCCTAAAACGAACCCTAACCCTAACCCTAACCCCAACCCGAACCCTAACCCGAACCCGAACCCTAACCCTAACCCGAACCCTAACCCTAACCCGAACCCTAACCCTAACCCTAAACCGAACCCTAAACCTAACCCTAACCCGAACCCTAACCCTATCCCTAACCCGAATCCTAACCCTAACCCTAACCCGAACCCTAACCCGAACACTAACACTAATCCTAACCCTAACCCAAACCCTAACCCTAACCCGAACCCTAACCCTAACCCTAACCCGAACCCTAACGCTAACACTAACCCTAACCCTAAACCGAACCCTAACCCTAAACCTAAACCGAACACTAACCCTAAGCCTAACATGAACTCTAACCCTAACCCTAACCCGAACCCTAACCCTAACCCTAACCCGACCCCTAACCCGAACCCTAACACATACCCTAACCCTAAACTTAACCCTAACCCTAACCCGAACCCTAACCCTGACCCTAACCCTAACCCGAACCCTAACCCTAACGCGAACCCTAACCGTAAACCTAACCCGAACCCTAACCCTAACTCGAACCCGAACCCTAACACATACCCTAACCCTAACCTTAACCCTAACCCTAATCCGAAACCTAATCCTAACCCTAACCCGAACCCTAACCCTAAACCTAACCCGAACCCAAACCCTAAGCCTAACATGAACTCTTACCCTAACCCGAACCCTAACGCTAACCCTAACCCGAACCCTAACCCTAAACCTAACCTGACCCCTAACCCGAACCCTAACACATACCCTAACCCTAACCCTAACCCGAACCCTAACCCGAACCCTACCCCTAACCCTAATCCGAACCCTAACCCTAACCCTAACCCTATCCCGACCCTAACCCTAACCCTAACCCTAACCCTAACCTGAACCCTAACCCGAACACTAACCCGAACCGAAACCCTAAACCTAACCCTAACCCTAACCCGAACCCTAACCCGAACCCTAACACTAACCCGAACCCTACCCGAACCCGAACCCTAACCCTAACACTAACCCTAAACCGAACCCGACCCTAACCCTAACCCTAACCCTAACACTAACCCTAACCCTAACCCGAACCCTAACCCGAACCCAAACCCTAACCCTAACCCTAACCCTAACCCTAACCCTAACCCTAACCCGAACCCTAACCCTAACCCGAACCCTAACACTAACCCGAACCCTAACCCTAACCCGAACCCGAACCCTAACCCTAACCCTAACCCTAACCCGAACCCTGACCCTAACCCTAACCCTAACCCTAACCCTAACCCGAAACTGAACACTAACCCTAACCCTAACTGTAACCCGAACCCGAACCGTAACTCTAACCCGAACCCTAACCCTAACACTAACCCTAACCCTAACCCGAACCCTAACCCTAACCCGAACCCTAACCCTAAACCGAACCCTAACCCAAACTCTAACCCTAACCCGAACCCGAACCCTAACCCTAACCCGAACCCTAAACCTAACCCGAACCCTAACACTAACACTAACCCGAATCCGAACCCTAACCCTAACCCTAACCCGAACCCTTACCCTAACCCGAACCCTGACCTAACCCTAACCCTAAACCGAACCTAAGCCTAACACTAACCCGACACCTAACCCGAACCCTAACGCGAACCCTAACCCTAACCCTAACACTAACCCTAACCCGAACCTTAACCCTAACCCTACCCCGAACCTTAACCCTAACCCTAACCCGAACCCTAACCCTAAACCTAACACTTACTCGAACGGTAACCCTAACCCTAACCCCTAACCCTAACCCTAACCCTAACCCAAACCCTAACCCTAACCCTAACCCTATCCCTAACTCGAACCCGAACCCTAAACCGAACCCTACCCCTAACCCTAATGCGAACCCTAACCCTAACCCTAACCCTAACCCGAACCCTAACCCCAACCCGAACCCTAACCCGAACCCGAACCCTAACCCTAACCCGAACCCTAACCCTAACCCGAACCCTAACCCTAACCCTAACTCGAACCCTAAACCTAACCCTAACCCGAACCCTAACCCTAACCCGAACCCTAACCCTATCCCTAACCCGAATCCTAACCCTAACCCTAACCCGAACCCTAACCCGAACACTAACCCTAATCCTAACCCTAACCCAAAACCTAACCCTAACCCGAACACTAACCCTAACCCTAAACCGAACCCTAACCCTAACACTAACCCTAACCCTAAACCGAACCCTAACCCTAAACCTAAACCGAACACTAACCCTAAGCCTAACATGAACTCTAACCCTAACCCTAACCCGAACCCTAACCCTAACCCTAACCCGACCCCTCACCCGAACCCTAACACATACCCTAACCCTAACCTTAACCCTAACCCTAACCCGAACCCTAACCCTGACCCTAACCCTAACCCGAACACTAACCCTAACGCGAACCCTAACCGTAAACCTAACCCGAACCCTAACCCTAACTCGAACCCAAACCCTAACACATACCCTAACCCTAACCTTAACCCTAACCCTAATCCGAACCCTAATCATAACCCTAACCCGAACCCTAACCCTAAACCTAACCCGAAACCAAACCCTAAGCCTAACATGAACTCTAACCCTAACCCGAACCCTAACCCTAACCCTAACCCGAACCCTAACCCTAACCCTAACCCGACCCCTAACCCGATCCCTAACACATACCCTAACCCTAACCCTAACCCTAACCCGAACCCTAACCCGAACCCTACCCCTAACCCTAATCCGAACCCTAACCCTAACCCTAACCCTATCCCGAAACCTAACCCTAACCCTAACCCTAACCCTAACCCTAACCTGAACCCTAACCCGAACACTAACCCGAACCCGAAACCTAACCCTAACCCTAACCCTAACCCGAACCCTAACCCTAAC
>JAVLSZ010000002.1:102012500-102015000 GCA_032313775.1 Urocyon cinereoargenteus
TAACCCTAACACTAACCCTAACCCTAACCCGAACCCTAACAATAACCCGAACCCTAACCCTAAACCGAACCCTAACCCAAACTCTAACCCTAACCCGAACCGGAACCCTAACCCTAACCCGAACCCTAAACCTAACCCGAACCCTAACACTAACACTAACCCGAATCCGAACCCTAACCCTAACCCTAACCCGAACCCTTACCCTAACCCGAACCCTGACCTAACCCTAACCCTAAACCGAACCTAACCCTAACACTAACCCGACACCTAACCCGAACCCTAACGCGAACCCTAACCCTAACCCTAACACTAACCCTAACCCGAACCTTAACCCTAACCCTACCCCGAACCTTAACCCTAACCCTAACCCTAAACCTAAACCTAAACCTAACCCGAAACTGAACCCTAACCCTAACCCTAACCGTAACCCGAACCCGAACCCTAACTCTAACCCGAAACCTAACCCTAACACTAACCCTAACCCTAACACGAACCCTAACCCGAACCCGAACCCTAACCCTAACCCTAACCCTAACCCTAACCCTAATCCGAACCCTAACCCTAACGCTAACCCTAACACGAACCCTATCCTGAAACCTAACCCTAACCCTAACCCGAACCCTAACCCTAACCCTAACCCTGACCCGAACCCTAACCCTAACCCTAAACCTAAACCTAACCCTAACCCGAAACTAAACCCTAACCCTAACCCTAACCCTAACCCTAACCCGAACGGTAACCCTAACCCTAACACCAAACCCTAACCCTAACCCTAACCCGAACCCGAACCCTAACCCTAACCCTAAACCTAACTCGAACCCGAACACTAACCCGAACACTACCCCTAACCCTAATCCGAAACCTAACCCTAACCCTAACCCTAACCCTAACCCGAACCCTAACCCTAACCCTAACCCGAACACGAACCCTATCCTGAACCCTAAACCTAACCCGAACCCTAAACCTAACCCTAACCCTAACCCGAAACCTAAACCTAACCCTAACCCTAACCCTATCCTGAACCCTAACCCTAACCCTAACCCGAACCCTAACCCTAACCCTAACCCTATCCTGAACCCTAACCATATCCCTAAACCGAATCCTAACCCTAACCCTAACCCGAACCCTAACCCGAACACTAACCCTAATCCTAACCCTAACCTAAACCCTAACCCTAACCCGAACACTAACCCTAACCCTAACCCGAACCCTAACCCTAACACTAACCCTAACCCTAAACCGAACCCTAACCCTAAACCTAAACCGAACACTAACCCTAAGCCTAACATGAACTCTAACCCTAACCCTAAACCGAACCCTAACCCTAACTCTAACCCGACCCCTAACCCGAACCCTAACACATACCCTAACCCTAACCTTAACCCTAACCCTAACCCGAACCCTAACCCTGACCCTAACCCTAAACCGAACACTAACCCTAACGCGAACCCTAACCGTAAACCTAACCCGAACCCTAACCCTAACTCGAACCCAAACCCTAACACATACCCTAACCCTAACCTTAACCCTAACCCGAATCCGAACCCTAATCATAACCCTAACCCGAACCCTAACCCTAAACCTAACCCGAAACCAAACCCTAAGCCTAACATGAACTCTAACCCTAACCCGAACCCTAACCCTAACCCTAACCCGAACCCTAACCCTAACCCTAACCCGACCCCTAACCCGATCCCTAACACATACCCTAACCCTAACCCTAACCCTAACCCGAACCCTAACCCGAACCCTACCCCTAACCCTATCCCGAACCCTAACCCTAACCCTAACCCTAACCCTAACCCTAACCTGAACCCTAACCCGAACACTAACCCGAACCCGAACCCTAACCCTAACCCTAAACCGAACCCGAACCCTAACCCTAACCCGAACCCTAACACTACCCGAACCCTAACCCGAACCCGAACCCTAACCCTAACACTAACCCTAAACCGAACCCGAACCCTAACCCTAACCCTAACCCTAACACTAACCCTAACCATAACCCGAACACTAACCCGAACACGAACCCTAACCCTAACCCGAACCCGAACCCTAACCCTAACGCGAACCCTAACACTCTCCCGAACCCTAACACTTACCCGAACCCGAACCCTAACCCTAACCTTAACCGGAACCCTAACCCTAACACGAACCCTAACCCTAACCCAAACCCTAACCCTAAACCGAACCCTAACCCGAACCCTAACCCGAACCCTAAACCTAACCCTAACCCTAACACGAACCCTAACCCGAACCCGAACCCTAACCCTAACCCTAACCCTAACCCTAACCCTAACCCGAACCCTAACCCTAACCCTAACCCTAACACGAACCCTATCCTGAACCCTAACCCTAACCCTAACCCGAACCCTAACCCTAACCCTAACCCTGACCCGAACCCTAACCCTAACCCTAAACCTAAACCTAACCCTAACCCGAAACTAAACCCTAACCCTAACCCTAACCCTAACCCTAACCTGAACGGTAACCCTAACCC
>JAVLSZ010000002.1:102017500-102020000 GCA_032313775.1 Urocyon cinereoargenteus
GAACCCTAAACCTAACCCGAACCCTAACACTAACACTAACCCGAATCCGAACCCTAACCCTAACCCTAACCCGAACCCTTACCCTAACCCGAACCCTGACCTAACCCTAACCCTAAACCGAACCTAAGCCTAACACTAACCCGACACCTAACACGAACCCTAACGCGAACCCTAACCCTAACCCTAACACTAACCCTAACCCGAACCTTAACCCTAACCCTACCCCGAACCTTAACCCTAACCCTAACCCTAAACCTAAACCTAAACCTAACCCGAAACTGAACCCTAACCCTAACCCTAACCGTAACCCGAACCCGAACCCTAACTCTAACCCGAACCCTAACCCTAACACTAACCCTAACCCTAACACGAACCCTAACCCGAACCCGAACCCTAACCCTAACCCTAACCCTAACCCTAACCCTAATCCGAACCCTAACCCTAACGCTAACACTAACACGAACCCTATCCTGAACCCTAACCCTAACCCTAACCCGAACCCTAACCCTAACCCTAACCCTGACCCGAACCCTAACCCTAACCCTAAACCTAAACCTAACCCTAACCCGAAACTAAACCCTAACCCTAACCCTAACCCTAACCCTAACCCGAACGGTAACCCTAACCCTAACACCAAACCCTAACCCTAACCCTAACCCGAACCCGAACCCTAACCCTAACCCTAACCCTAACTCGATCCCGAACACTAACCCGAACACTACCCCTAACCCTAATCCGAAACCTAACCCTAACCCTAACCCTAAACCTAACCCTAACCCGAACCCTAACCCTAACCCTAACCCTAACACGAACCCTATCCTGAACCCTAAACCTAACCCGAACCCTAACCCTAACCCTAACCCTAACCCGAAACCTAACCCTAAACCTAACCCTAACCCTATCCTGAACCCTAACCCTAACCCTAACCCGAACCCTAACCCTAAACCTAACACTTACTCGAACGGTAACCCTAACCCTAACCCCTAACCCTAACCCTAACCCTAACCCAAACCCTAACCCTAACCCTAACCCTATCCCTAACTCGAACCCGAACCCTAAACCGAACCCTACCCCTAACCCTAATGCGAACCCTAACCCTAACCCTAACCCTAACCCGAACCCTAACCCCAACCCGAACCCTAACCCGAACCCGAACCCTAACCCTAACCCGAACCCTAACCCTAACCCGAACCCTAACCCTAACCCTAACTCGAACCCTAAACTTAACCCTAACCCGAACCCTAACCCTAACCCGAACCCTAACCCTATCCCTAACCCGAATCCTAACCCTAACCCTAACCCGAACCCTAACCCGAACACTAACCCTAATCCTAACCCTAACCCAAACCCTAACCCTAACCCGAACACTAACCCTAACCCTAACCCGAACCCTAACCCTAACACTAACCCTAACCCTAAACCGAACCCTAACCCTAAACCTAAACCGAACACTAACCCTAAGCCTAACATGAACTCTAACCCTAACCCTAACCCGAACCCTAACCCTAACCCTAACCCGACCCCTCACCCGAACCCTAACACATACCCTAACCCTAACCTTAACCCTAACCCTAACCCGAACCCTAACCCTGACCCTAACCCTAACCCGAACACTAACCCTAACGCGAACCCTAACCGTAAACCTAACCCGAACCCTAACCCTAACTCGAACCCAAACCCTAACACATACCCTAACCCTAACCTTAACCCTAACCCTAATCCGAACCCTAATCATAACCCTAACCCGAACCCTAACCCTAAACCTAACCCGAAACCAAACCCTAAGCCTAACATGAACTCTAACCCTAACCCGAACCCTAACCCTAACCCTAACCCGAACCCTAACCCTAACCCTAACCCGACCCCTAACCCGATCCCTAACACATACCCTAACCCTAACCCTAACCCTAACCCGAACCCTAACCCGAACCCTACCCCTAACCCTAATCCGAACCCTAACCCTAACCCTAACCCTATCCCGAAACCTAACCCTAACCCTAACCCTAACCCTAACCCTAACCTGAACCCTAACCCGAACACTAACCCGAACCCGAAACCTAACCCTAACCCTAACCATAACCCGAACCCTAACCCTAACCCGAACCCTAACACTACCCGAACCCTAACCCGAACCCGAACCCTAACCCTAACACTAACCCTAAACCGAACCCGAACCCTAACCCTAACCCTAACCCTAACACTAACCCTAACCATAACCCGAACACTAACCCGAACACGAACCCTAACCCTAACCCGAACCCGAACCCTAACCCTAACCCGAACCCTAACACTAACCCGAACCCTAACACTTACCCGAACCCGAAACCTAACCCTAACCTTAACCGGAACCCTAACCCTTACACGAACCCTAACCCTAACCCAAACCCTAACCCTAAACCGAACCCTAACCCGAACCCTAACCCGAACCCTAAACCTAACCCGAACCCTAACACTAACCCTAACCCGAACCCTAAACCTAACCCGAACCCTAACCCTAACC
>JAVLSZ010000002.1:102025000-102057500 GCA_032313775.1 Urocyon cinereoargenteus
ACCCTAACCCTAACCGTAACCCGAACCCGAACCCTAACTCTAACCCGAAACCTAACCCTAACACTAACCCTAACCCTAACACGAACCCTAACCCGAACCCGAACCCTAACCCTAACCCTAACCCTAACCCTAACCCTAATCCGAACCCTAACCCTAACGCTAACCCTAACACGAACCCTATCCTGAAACCTAACCCTAACCCTAACCCGAACCCTAACCCTAACCCTAACCCTGACCCGAACCCTAACCCTAACCCTAAACCTAAACCTAACCCTAACCCGAAACTAAACCCTAACCCTAACCCTAACCCTAACCCTAACCCGAACGGTAACCCTAACCCTAACACCAAACCCTAACCCTAACCCTAACCCGAACCCGAACCCTAACCCTAACCCTAACCCTAACTCGAACCCGAACACTAACCCGAACACTAACCCTAACCCTAATCCGAAACCTAACCCTAACCCTAACCCTAACCCTAACCCGAACCCTAACCCTAACCCTAACCCGAACACGAACCCTATCCTGAACCCTAAACCTAACCCGAACCCTAAACCTAACCCTAACCCTAACCCTAACCCTAACCCTAACCTGAACCCTAACCCGAACACTAACCCGAACCCGAACCCTAACCCTAACCCTAAACCGAACCCGAACCCTAACCCTAACCCGAACCCTAACACTACCCGAACCCTAACCCGAACCCGAACCCTAACCCTAACACTAACCCTAAACCGAACCCGAACCCTAACCCTAACCCTAACCCTAACACTAACCCTAACCATAACCCGAACACTAACCCGAACACGAACCCTAACCCTAACCCGAACCCGAACCCTAACCCTAACCCGAACCCTAACACTCTCCCGAACCCTAACACTTACCCGAACCCGAACCCTAACCCTAACCTTAACCGGAACCGTAACCCTAACACGAACCCTAACCCTAACCCAAACCCTAACCCTAAACCGAACCCTAACCCGAACCCTAACCCGAACCCTAAACCTAACCCGAACCCTAACACTAACCCTAACCCGAACCCTAACCCTAACCCGAACCCTAACCCTAACCCTAACCCTAACACGAACCCTATCCTGAACCCTAAACCTAACACGAACCCTAAACCTAACCCTAACCCGAAACTAAACCCTAACCCTAACCCTAACCCTAACCCTAACCCGAACGGTAACCCTAACACTAACCCCAAACCCTAACCCTAACCATAACCCGAACCCGAACCCTAACCCTAACCCTAACACGAACCCTATCCTGAACCCTAAACCTAACCCGAAACCTAACCCTAACCCTAACCCGAACCCTAACCCTAACCCTAACCCTAACCCACCTGAACCCTAACCCTAACCCTAACCCGAACCCTAACCCTAACCCTAACACTAACTCGAACGATAACCCTAACCCTAACCCCTAACCCTAACCCAAACCCTAACCCTAACCCTAATCCTAACCCTAACTCGAACCCGAACCCTAACCCGAACCCTACCCCTAACCCTAATCCGAACCCTAACCCTAACCCTAACCCTAACCCTAAACCTAACCCTAACCCGAACCCTAACCCTAACCAGAACCCTAAACCTAACCCTAACCCGAACCCTAACACGAACCCTAACCCTAAACTGAACCCTAACCCTAACCCTAACCCGAAACCGAACCCTAAACCTAACCTTAACCGGAACCCTAACCCTAACCCTAACCCGAACCCGAACTCTAACCCCTTACCCGAATCCTAACCCTAACCCGAACCCTAACCAGAACCCTAACCCTAACCCTAAACCCGAACCCGAACCCTACCCTTACCCTAACCATAACCCGAACCCTAACCCTAACCCGAACCCTAACACTAACCCTAACCCTAACCCTAAAACGAACCCTAACCCTAAACCTAAACCGAACAATAACCCTAAGCCTAACATGAACTCTAACCCTAACCCTAACCCGAACCCTAACCCTAACCCTAACCCGACCCCTCACCCGAACCCTAACACATAACCTAACCCTAACCTTAACCCTAACCCTAACCCGAACCCTAACCCTAACCCTAACCCTAACCCTAACCCTAACCCGAACCCTAACCCTAAGGCGAACATAACTCTAAACCTAACCCGAACCCTAACCCTAACTCGAACCCGAACCCTAACACATACCCAAACCCTAACCTTAACCCTAACCCTAACCCGAACCCTAATCCTAACCCTAACCCGAACCGTAACCCTAAACCTAACCCGAACCCAAACCAGAGCTTAACATGAACTCTAACCCTAACCCGAACCCTAACCCTAACCCTAACCCTAACCCGAACCCTAACCCTAACCCTAACCCGACCCCTAACCCGAACCCTAACACATACCCTAACCCTAAACCTAACCCTATCCCGAACCCGAACCCTAACACGAACCCTACCCCTAAACCTAATCCGAACCCTAACCCTAACCCTAACCCTATCCCGACCCTAACCCTAACCCTAACCCTAACCCTAACCTGAACCCTAACCCGAACACTAACCCGAACCCGAACCCTAACCCTAACCCTAACCCGAACCCTAACCCGAACCCGAACCCTAACACTAACCCGAACCCTACCCGAACCCGAACCCTAACCCTAACACTAACCCTAAACCGAACCCGAAACCTAACCCGAACCCTAACCCTAACACTAACCCTAACCCTAACCCGAACCCTAACCCGAACCCGAACCCTAACCCTAACCCTAACCCTAACCCAAACCCTAAACCGAACCCTAACCCTAACCCGAACCCTAACACTAACCCGAACCCTAACCCTAACACGAACCCGAACCCTAACCCTAACCTTAACCGGAACCCTAACCCTAAACCGAACCCTAACCCTAACCCAAACCCTAACCCTAAACCGAACCCTAACCCGAACCCTAACCCGAACCCTAAACCTAACCCGAACCCTAACACTAACCCTAACCCGAACCCGAACCCTAACCCGAACCCTAACCCTAAACCTAACCCCAACACGAACCCTAACCCTAACCCTAACCCTAACCCGAACCTTAACCCTAACCCTACCCCGAACATTAACCCTAACCCTAAACCTAACCCTAAACCTAACCCTAACCCGAACCCTAACCCTAACCCTAACCCTATCCCAAAACCTAACCCTAACCCTAACCCTAACCCGAACCCTAACCTGAACCCTAAACCTAACCCTAACCCGAACCCTAACCCTAAACCTAACCCTAACCCGAACACTGACCCTAACCCTAACCCTAACCCGAACCGTGACCCTAACCCTAACCCTAAACCTAACCCTAACCCGAAACTGAACACTAACCCTAAACCTAACCGTAACCCGAACCCGAACCCTAACTCTAACCCGAACCCTAACCCTAAAACTAACCCTAACCCTAACCCGAACCCTAACCCTAACACGAACCCTAACCCTAAACCGAACCCTAACCCAAACTCTAACCCTAACCCGAACCCGAACCCTAACCCTAACCCGAACCCTAAACCTAACCCGAACCCTAACACTAACACTAACCCGAATCCGAACCCTAACCCTAACCCTAACCCGAACCCTAACCCTAACCCGAACCCTGACCTAACCCTAACCCTAAACCGAACCTTAACCCTAACACTAACCCGACACCAAACCCGAACCCGAACGCGAACCCTAACCCTAACCCTAACACTAACCCTAACCCGAACCTTAACCCTAACCCTACCCCGAAC
This sequence comes from Urocyon cinereoargenteus, assembly GCA_032313775.1. Classification (NCBI taxonomy): domain Eukaryota; kingdom Metazoa; phylum Chordata; class Mammalia; order Carnivora; family Canidae; genus Urocyon; species Urocyon cinereoargenteus. Next base: position 102,028,719 of record JAVLSZ010000002.1, read on the forward strand.
CTTAACCCTAACCCTAACCCTAAACCTAAACCTAACCCTAACCCGAAACTGAACCCTAACCCTAACCCTAACCGTAACCCGAACCCGAACCCTAACTCTAACCCGAACCCTAACCCTAACACTAAACCTAACACTAACACGAACCCTAACCCGAACCCGAACCCTAACCCTAACCCTAACCCTAACCCTAACCCTAACCCGAACCCTAACCCTAACCCTAACCCTAACACGAACCCTATCCTGAACCCTAACCCTAACCCTAACCCGAAACCTAACCCTAACCCTAACCCTGACCCGAACCCTAACCCTAAACCTAAACCTAACCCTAACCCGAAACTGAACCCTAACCCTAACCCTAACCCTAACCCAAACGGTAACCCTAACCCTAACCCCAAACCCTAACCCTAACCCAAACCCGAACCCTAACCCTAACCCTAACCCTAACTCGAACCCGAACCCTAACCCGAACCCTACCCCTAACCCTAATCCGAACCCTAACCCTAACCCTAACCCTAACCCGAACCCTAACCCTAACCCTAACCCTAAAACGAACCCTATCCTGAACCCTAAACCTAACCCGAACCCTAACCCTAACCCTAACCCTAACCCACCTGAACCCTAACCCTAACCCTAACCCGAACCCTAACCCTAACCCTAACACTAACTCGAACGATAACCCTAACCCTAACCCCTAACCCTAACCCAAACCCTAACACTAACCCTAATCCTAACCCTAACTCGAACCCGAACCCTAACCCGAACCCTAACCCTGACCCGAACCCTAACCCTAAACCTAAACCTAACCCTAACCCGAAACTGAACCCTAACCCTAACCCTAACCCTAACCCTAACCCTAACCCGAAACCTAACCCTAACCAGAACCCTAACCCTAACCCAAACCCTAAACCGAACCCTAACCCTAACCCGAACCCTAACACTAACCCGAACCCTAACCCTAACCCGAACCCGAACCCTAACCCTAACCTTAACCGGAACCCTAACCCTAACCCGAACCCTAACCCTAACCCAAACCCTAACCCTAAACCGAACCCTAACCCGAACCCTAACCCGAACCCTAAACCTAACCCGAACCCTAACACTAACCCTAACCCGAACCCGAACCCTAACCCGAACCCTAACCCTAAACCTAACCCCAACACGAACCCTAACCCTAACCCTAACCCTAACCCGAACCTTAACCCTAACCCTACCCCGAACATTAACCCTAACCCTAAACCTAACCCTAAACCTAACCCTAACCCGAACCCTAACCCTAACCCTAACCCTAACCCAAAACCTAAGCCTAACGCTAACCCTAACCCGAACCCTAACCTGAACCCTAAACCTAACCCTAACCCGAACCCTAACCCTAAACCTAACCCTAACCCGAACACTGACCCTAACCCTAACCCTAACCCGAACCCTAACCCTAACCCGAACCCTGACCTAACCCTAACCGTAAACCGAACCTTAACCCTAACACTAACCCGACACCAAACCCGAACCCTAACGCGAACCCTAACCCTAACCCTAACACTAACCCTAACCCGAACCTTAACCCTAACCCTACCCCGAAACTTAACCCTAACCCTAACCCTAAACCTAAACCTAACCCTAACCCGAAACTGTACCCTAACCCTAACCCTAACCCTAACCCGAACGGTAACCCTAACCCTAACCCCAAACCCTAACCCTAACCCTAACCCAAACCCGAACCCTAACCCTAACCCTAACTCGAACCCGAACCCTAACCCGAACCCTACCCCTAACCCTAATCCGAAACTTAACCCTAACCCTAACCCTAACCCGAACCCTAACCCTAACCCTAACCCTAACACGAACCCTATCCTGAACCCTAAACCTAACCCGAAACCTAACCCTAACCCTAACCCGAACCCTAACCCTAACCCTAACCCTAACCGACCTGAACCCTAACCCTAACCCTAACCCGAACCCTAACCCTAACCCTAACACTAACTCGAACGATAACCCTAACCCTAACCCCTAACCCTAACCCAAACCCTAACCCTAACCCTAATCCTAACCCTAACTCGAACCCGAACCCTAACCCGAACCCTAACCCTAACCCTAACCCGAACCCGAACTCTAACCCCTTACCCGAATCCTAACCCTAACCAGAACCCTAACCAGAACCCTAACCCTAACCCTAAACCCGAACCCTAACCCTACCCTAACCCTAACCATAACCCGAACCCTAACCCTAACCCGAACCCTAACACTAACCCTAACCCTAACCCTAAACCGAACCCTAACCCTAAACCTAAACCGAACAATAACCCTAAGCCTAACATGAACTCTAACCCTAACCCTAACCCGAACCCTAACCCTGACCCTAACCCGACCCCTCACCCGAACCCTAACACATAACCTAACCCTAACCTTAACCCTAACCCTAACCCGAACCCTAACCCTAACCCTAACCCTAACCCTAACCCGAACCCTAACCCTAAGGCGAACATAACCCTAAACCTAACCCGAACCCTAACCCTAACTCGAACCCGAACCCTAACACATACCCAAACCCTAACCTTAACCCTAACCCTAACCCGAACCCTAATCCTAACCCTAACCCGAACCGTAACCCTAAACCTAACCCGAACCCAAACCAGAGCTTAACATGAACTCTAACCCTAACCCGAACCCTAACCCTAACCCTAACCCTAACCCGAACCCTAACCCTAACCCTAACCCGACCCCTAACCCGAACCCTAACACATACCCTAACCCTAAACCTAACCCTATCCCGAACCCGAACCCTAACACGAACCCTACCCCTAAACCTAATCCGAACCCTAACCCTAACCCTAACCCTATCCCGACCCTAACCCTAACCCTAACCCTAACCCTAACCTGAACCCTAACCCGAACACTAACCCGAACCCGAACCCTAACCCTAACCCTAACCCTAACCCGAACCCTAACCCTAACCCGAACCCTAACACTAACCCGAACCCTACCCGAACCCGAACCCTAACCCTAACACTAACCCTAAACCGAACCCGAAACCTAACCCGAACCCTAACCCAAACACTAACCCTAACCCTAACCCGAACCCTAACCCGAACCCGAACCCTAACCCTAACACTAACCCTAACCCAAACCCTAAACCGAACCCTAACCCTAACCCGAAACCTAACACTAACCCGAACCCTAACCCTAACACGAACCCGAACCCTAACCCTAACCTTAACCGGAACCCTAACCCTAAACCGAACCCTAACCCTAACCCAAACCCTAACCCTAAACCGAACCCTAACCCGAACCCTAACCCGAACCCTAAACCTAACCCGAACCCTAACACTAACCCTAACCCGAACCCGAACCCTAACCCGAACCCTAACCCTAAACCTAACCCCAACACGAACCCTAACCCTAACCCTAACCCTAACCCGAACCATAACCCTAACCCTACCCCGAACATTAACCCTAACCCTAAACCTAACCCTAAACCTAACCCTAACCCGAACCCTAACCCTAACCCTAACCCTAACCCAAAACCTAACCCTAACCCTAACCCTAACCCGAACCCTAACCTGAACCCTAAACCTAACCCTAATCCGAACCCTAACCCTAACCCTAACCCACCTGAACCCTAACCCTAACCCTAACCCGAACCCTAACCCTAACCCTAACACTAACTCGAACGATAACCCTAACCCTAATCCCTAACCCTAACCCAAACCCTAACCCTAACCCTAATCCTAACCCTAACTCGAACCCGAACCCTAACCCGAACCCTACCCCTAAACCTAATCCGAACCCTAACCCTAACCCTAACCCTAACCCTAACCCTAACCCGAACCCTAAACCCTAACCAGAACCCTAACCCTAACCCTAACCCTAACCCGAACCCTAACACGAACCCTAACCCTAAACTGAACACTAACCCTAACCCTAACCCGAAACCGAACCCTAACCCTAACCTTAACCGGAACCCTAACCCTAACCCTAACCCGAACCCGAACTCTAACCCCTTACCCGAATCCTAACCCTAACCCGAACCCTAACCCGAACCCTAACCCTAACCCTAAACCCGAACCCGAACCCTAACCTAACCCTAACCATAACCCGAACCCTAACCCTAACCCGAACCCTAACACTAACCCTAACCCTAACCCTAACCCTAAACCGAACCCTAACCCTAAACCTAAACCGAACAATAACCCTAAGCCTAACATGAACTCTAACCCTAACCCTAACCCGACCCCTCACCCGAACCCTAACACATAACCTAACCCTAACCTTAACCCTAACCCTAACCCGAACCCTAACCCTAACCCTAACCCTAACCCTAACCCGAACCCTAACCCTAACGCGAACATAACCCTAAACCTAACCCGAACCCTAACCCTAACTCGAACCAGAACCCTAACACATACCCTAACCCTAACCTTAACCCTAACCCTAACCCGAACCCTAATCCTAACCCTAACCCGAACCGTAACCCTAAACCTAACCCGAACCCAAACCAGAGCTTAACATGAACTCTAACCCTAACCCGAACCCTAACCCTAACCCTAACCCTAACCCGAACCCTAACCCTAACCCTAACCCGACCCCTAACCCGAACCCTAACACATACCCTAACCCTAAACCTAACCCTAACCCGAACCCGAACCCTAACACGAACCCTACCCCTAAACCTAATCCGAACCCTAACCCTAACCCTAACCCTATCCCGACCCTAACCCTAACCCTAACCCTAACCCTAACCTGAACCCTAACCCGAAAACTAACCCGAACCCGAACCCTAACCCTAACCCTAACCCTAACCCGAACCCTAACCCTAACCCGAACCCTAACACTAACCCGAACCCTACCCGAACCCGAACCCTAACCCTAACACTAACCCTAAACCGAACCGAAACCTAACCCGAACCCTAACCCTAACACTAACCCTAACCCTACCCCGAACCCTAACCCGAACCCGAACCCTAACCCTAACCCTAACCCTAACCCAAACCCTAAACCGAACCCTAACCCTAACCCGAACCCTAACACTAACCCGAACCCTAACCCTAACCCGAACCCGAAACCTAACCCTAACCTTAACCGGAACCCTAACCCTAACCCGAACCCTAACCCTAACCCAAACCCTAACCCTAAACCGAACCCTAACCCGAACCCTAACCCGAACCCTAAACCTAACCCGAACCCTAACACTAACCCTAACCCGAACCCGAAACCTAACCCGAACCCTAACCCTAAACCTAACCCAAACACGAACCCTAACCCTAACCCTAACCCTAACCCGAACCTTAACCCTAACCCTACCCCGAACATTACCCTAACCCTAAACCTAACCCTAAACCTAACCCTAACCCGAACCCTAACCCTAACCCTAACCCTAACCCTAACCCAAAACCTAACCCTAACCCTAACCCTAACCCGAACCCTAACCTGAACCCTAAACCTAACCCTAACCCGAACCTTAACCCTAAACCTAACCCTAACCCGAACACTGACCCTAACCCTAACCCTAACCCGAACCCTGACCCTAACCCTAACCCTAAACCTAACCCTAACCCGAAACTGAACACTAACCCTAACCCTAACCGTAACCCGAACCCGAACCCTAACTCTAACCCGAACCCTAACCCTAACACTAACCCTAACCCTAACACGAACCCTAACCCGAACCAGAAACCTAACCCTAACCCTAACCCTAAACCTAACCCTAACCCGAACCCTAACCCTAACCCTAACCCTAACACGAACCCTATCCTGAAACCTAACCCTAACCCTAACCCGAACCCTAACCCTAACCCTAACCCTGACCCGAACCCTAACCCTAACCCTAAACCTAAACCTAACCCTAACCCGAAACTAAACCCTAACCCTAACCCTAACCCTAACCCTAACCCGAACGGTAACCCTAACACTAACCCCAAACCCTAACCCTAACCCTAACCCGAACCCGACCCTAACCCTAACCCTAACCCTAACTCGAACCCGAACCCTAACCCGAACCCTACCCCTAACCCTAATCCGAAACCTAACCCTAACCCTAACCCTAACCCTAACCCTAACCCTAACCCGAATCCTAACTCTAACCCTAACACTAACACGAACCCTATCCTGAACCCTAAACCTAACCCGAACCCTAACCCGAACCCTACCCCTAACCCTAATCCGAACCCTAACCCTAACCCTAACCCTATCCCGAACCCTAACCCTAACCCTAACCCTAACCCTAACCCTAACCTGAACCCTAACCCGAACACTAACCCGAACCCGAACCCTAACCCTAACCCTAACCCTAACCCGAACCCTAACCCTAACCCGAACCCTAACACTACCCGAACCATAACCCGAACCCGAACCCTAACCCTAACACTAACCCTAAACCGAACCCGAACCCTAACCCTAACACTAACCCTAACACTAACCCTAACCATAACCCGAACACTAACCTGAACACGAACCCTAACCCTAACCCTAACCCTAACCCGAACCCGAACCCTAACCCGAACCCGAACCCTAAAACTAACCCGAACCCTAACACTTACCCGAACCCGAACCCTAACCCTAACCTTAACCGGAACCCTAACCCTAACACGAACCCTAACCCTAACCCAAACCCTAACCCTAAACCGAACCCTAACCCGAACCCTAACCCGAACCCTAAACCTAACCCGAACCTTAACACTAACCCTAACCCGAACCCGAACCCTAACCCGAACCCTAACCCTAAACCTAACCCTAACACAAACCCTAATCCTAACCCTAACCCAAACCGAACCTTTACCTAACCCTACCCCGATCATTAACCCTAACCCTAAACCTAAACCTAAACCTAACCCTAACCCGAACCCTAACCCTAACCCTAACCCTAACCAACACCTAACCCTAACCCTAACCCTAACCCGAACACTAACCTGAACCCTAAACCTAACCGTAACCCGAACCCTAACCCTAACCCTAACCCTAACCCTAACCCTAACCCGAACACTAACCCTAACCCTAACCATAACCCGAACCCTGACCCTAAGCCTAACCCTAACCCTAACCCTAACCCGAAACTGAACCCTAACCCTAACCCTAACCGTAACCCGAACCCGAACCCTAACTCTAACCCGAACCCTAACCCTAACACTAACCCTAACCCTAACACGAACCCTAACCCGAACCCGAACCCTAACCCTAACCCTAACCCTAACCCTAACCCGAACCCTAACCCTAACCCTAACCCTAACACGAACCCTATCCTGAACCCTAAACCTAACTCGAACCCTAACCCTAACCCTAACCCTAACCCGAAACCTATCCCTAACCCTAACACTAACCCTAACCTGAACCCTAACCCTAACCCTAACCCGAACCCTAACCCTAACCCTAACCCTAACACTAACTCGAACGGTAACCCTAACCCTAACCCCTAACCCTAACCCTAACCCTTACCCAAACCCTAACCCTAACCCTAACCCTAACCCTAACCCTAACTCGAACCCGAACCCTAAACCGAACCCTACCCCTAACCCTAATGCGAACCCTAACCCTAAACCTAACCCTAACCCTAACCCGAACCCTAACCCTAACCAGAACCCTAACCCTAACCCTAACCCTAACCCGAACCCTAACACGAACCCTAACCCTAAACCGAACACTAACCCTAACCCTAACCCGAACCCGAACCCTAACCTTAACCGGAACCCTAACCCTAACCCTAACCCGAACCCGAACTCTAACCCCTTACCCGAATCCTAACGCTAACCCGAACCCTAACCCGAAACCTAAACCTAACCCTAAACCCGAACCCGAACCCTACCCTAACCCTAACCATAACCCGAACACTAACGCGAACACTAACCCTAACACGAACCCGAACCCTAACCCTAACCCGAACCAGAACCCTAACCCTAACCCTAACCCGAACCCTAACCCTAACCCGAACCCTAACCCTATACCTAACCCTAACCCGAAAACTAAGGCTAACCCTAACCCTAACCGTAACCCTAAGCCTAACCCGAACCCTAACCCGAACCCTAACTCTAAACCTAACCTGAACCCTAACCCTAACGCTAACCCTAACCCGAAACCGAACCCTAACCCTAACCCTAAACGAAACCCTAACCCTAACCCTAACCCTAACCCGAACCCGAACCCTAACACCTTACCCGAATCCTAACCCTAACCCGAACCCTAACACGAACCCTAACCCTAAACGTAACCCCGAACCCGAACCCTTACCCTAACCCTAACCCTACCCCGAACCAGAACCCTAACCCTAAACCTAACCAGAACCCTAACCCTAACACGAACCCTAACCCTAACCCTAACCCTAACCCGAACCCTAACCCTAACCCTAACCCGACACCTATCCCGAACCCTAACGCGAACCCTAACCCTAACCCTAACCCTAACCCGAACCCTAACCCGAACCCGAACCCTAACCCGAACCCGAACCCTAACCCTAACCCGAACCCTAACCCTAACCCAAACCCTAACCCTAACCCGAACCCTAACACTAACCCGAACCCTAACCCTAACCTGAACCCGAACCCTAACACTAACACTAACCGGAACCCTAACCCTAACCCGAACCCTAACCCTAACCCAAACCTTAACCCTAACCCGAAACCTAACCTGAACCCGAACCCGAACCCTAACCCTAACCCGAACCCTAACCCTAACCCTAACCCGAACCCGAACCCTAACCCTAACCCTAACCCGAACCCTAACCCGAACCCTACCCCTAACTCTAATCCGAAACCTAACCCTAACCCTAACCCTAAACCTAACCCGAACCTTAACCCTAACCCGAACACTAACGCTACACTAACCCTAACCCTAAACCGAACCCTACCCCTAACCTTAACCGGAACCCTAACCCTAACCCTAACCCGAACCCGAACACTAACCACTTACCCGAATCCTCACCCTAACACGAACCCTAACCGGAACCCTAACCAAAACCCTAATCCCGAACCCTAACCCGAACCCTAACCTGAACCCTAAACCTAACCCGAACCCGAACCCTAACCCTAACCCGAACCCGACCCCTAACCCTAACACTAATCCGAACCCTAAACCTAACCTGAACCCTAACCCTAACCCTAACCCTAACCCGAACCCTAAATCTAACCCTTACCCGACCGCTAACCCGAACCCTAACGCGAACCCTAACCCTAACCCTAACCCTAACCCGAACCTTAACCCTAACCCTAACCCGAACCCTGACCCTAACCCTAAAGCAAACCCTAACCCTAAACCGAAACCTAACCCTAACCCTAACCCTAACCCGAACCCTAACCATAAACCTAACCCAAATCCCTAACCCTAACCCTAACCCTAACCCTAAACCGAACCCTAACCCTAAACCTAAACCGAACACTATCCCTAAGCCTAACATGAACTCTAACCCTAACCCTAACCCGAACCCGAACACTAACCACTTACCCGAATCCTCACCCTAACACGAACCCTAACCGGAACCCTAACCAAAACCCTAATCCCGAACCCTAACCCGAACCCTAACCCGAACCCTAAACCTAACCCGAACCCGAACCCTAACCCTAACCCGAACCCTAACACTAAACCGAACCCTAACCCTAACCCGAACCCGAACCCTAACCCTAACCTTAACCGGAACCCTAACCCTAAACCGAACCCTAACCCTAACCCAAACCCTAACCCTAAACCGAACCCTAACCCGAACCCTAACCCGAACCCTAAACCTAACCCGAACCCTAACACTAACCCTAACCCGAACCCAAACCCTAACCCGAACCCTAACCCTAAACCTAACCCTAACACGAACCCTAACCCTAACCCTAACCCGAACCCGAACCTTAACCCTAACCCTACCCCGAACATTAACCCTAACCCTAAACCTAACCCTAAACCTAACCCTAACCCGAAACCTAACCCTAACCCTAACCCTAACCCAAAACCCAACCCTAACCCTAACACTAACCCGAAACCTAACCTGAACCCTAAACCTAACCCTAACACGAACCCTAACCCTAACCCTAACCCTAACCCGAACACTAACCCTAACCCTAACCCTAACCCGAACCCTGACCCTAACCCTAATCCTAACCCTAACCCTAACCTGAAACTGAACACTAACCCTAACCCTAACCGTAACCCGAACCCGAACCCTAATCTAAACCGAACCCTAACCCTAACACTAACCCTAACCCTAAACCGAACCCTAACCCTAACCCAAACCCTAACCCTAAACCGAACCCTAACCCAAACTCTAACCCTAACCCGAACCCGAACCCTAACCCTAACCCGAACCCGAAACCTAACCCGAACCCTAACACTAACACTAACCCGAATCCGAACCCTAACCCTAACCCTAACCCGAACCCTAACCCTAACCCGAACCCTGACCTAACCCTAACCCTAAACCGAACCTTAACCCTAACACTAACCCGACACCTAACCCGAACCCTAACGCGAACCCTAACCCTAACCCTAACACTAACCCTAACCCGAACCTTAACCCTAACCCTACCCCGAACCTTAACCCTAACCCTAACCCTAAACCTAAACCTAACCCTAACCCGAAACTGAACCCTAACCCTAACCCTAACCGTAACCCGAACCCGAAACCTAAATCTAACCCGAACCCTAACCCTAACACTAACCATAACCCTAACACGAACCCTAACCCGAACCCGAACACTAACCCTAACCCTAACCCTAACCCTAACCCTAACCCGAACCCTAACCCTAACCCTAATCCTAACACGAACCCTATCCTGAACCCTAACCCTAAACCTAACCCGAACCCTAACCCTAACCCTAACCCTGACCCGAACCCTAACCCTAACCCTAAACCTAAACCTAACCCTAACCCGAAACTAAACCCTAACCCTAACCCTAACCCTAACCCTAACCCGAACGGTAACCCTAACCCTAACCCCAAACCCTAACCCTAACCCTAACCCGAACCCGAACCCTAAACCTAACCCTAACCCTAACTCTAACTCGAACCCGAACCCTAACCCGAACCCTATCCCTAACCCTAATCCGAAACCTAACCCTAACCCTAACCCTAACCCTAACCCTAACCCTAAACCGAACCCTAACCCTAACCCTAACCCTAACACGAACCCTATCCTGAACCCTAAACCTAACCCGAACCCTAACCCTAACCCTAACCCTAACCAGAAACCAAACCCTAACCCTAACCCTAACCCTAACCTGAACACTAAACCTAACCCTAAACCGAACCCTAACCCTAACCCTAACCCTAACACTAACTCGAACGGTAACCCTAACCCTAACGCCTAACCCTAACCCTAACCCTAACCCAAACACTACCCCTAACCCTAACCCTAACCCTAACCCTAACTCGAACCCGAACCCTTTACCGAACCCTACCCCTAACCCTAATGCGAACCCTAACCCTAACCCTAACCCTAACCCTAACCCGAACCCTAACCCTAACCAGAACCCTAACCCTAACCCTAACCCTAACCCTAACCCTAACCCGAACCCTAACCCTAACCGTAACCCGAACCCTAACCTTAACCGTAACCCTAACCCTAACCCGAACCCTAACCCTCACCCTAACCCGAACCCTAAACCTAACCCTAACCCGAACCCTAACCCTAACCCTAACCCTAAGCCTAACACGAACCCTAACCTGAACCCTAACCCTAACCCTAAACTGAACCCTAAACCTAACCCTAACCCTAACCCTAACCCGAACCCTAACCCTAACCCTAACCCTAACCGGAACCCTAACCCTAATCCTAACCCGAACCCGAACCCTAACCCCTTACCCGAATCCGAACCCTAACCCGAACCCTAACCCGAACCCTAACCCTAACCCTAACCACGAACCCGAACCCTAAACCTAACCCTAACCCTAACCCTAACACGAACCCTAACCCTAACCCTAACCCTAAACCTAACCCTAACCCGAACCCTAAACCTAACCCAAACCCGAACCCTAACCCTAACACTAATCCTAAACCTAACCCGAATGGTAACCCTAACCCTAACCCCTAACCCTAACCCTAACCCTAACCCGAACCCTAACACTAACCCTAACCCTAAACCTAACCCGTACCCGAACCCTAACCCGAACCCTACCACTAACACTAATCCGAACCCTAACCCTAACCCTAACCCTAACCCTAACCCTAACCCGAACCCTAACCCTAACCGGAACCCTAAACCTAACCCTAACCCTAACCCTAACCCGAAACCTAACCCGAACCCTAACCCTAACCCTAACCCGAACCCTAACCCTAACCCTAACCCTAACCCGAACCCTAACCCTAACCTTAACCGGAACCCTAACACTAACCCTAACCCGAACCCGAACCATAACCACTTACCCGAATCCTAACCCTAACCCGAAACCTAACCCGAACCCTAAACCTAACCCTAACCCCGAACCCGAACCCTAACCCTAACCCTAACCCGAACCCTAAACCGAACCCTAACCCTAAAACGAACCCGAACTCTAACCCTAACCCTAACCCAAACCCTAACACTAACCCGAACCCTAACCCTAAACCTAACCCTAACCCGAACCCTAACCCTAACCCTAACCCGACCCCTAACCCGAACCCTAACGCGAACCCTAACCCTAACCCTAACCCTATTCCTAACCCAAACCTTAACCCTAACCCTAACCCGAAACCTAATCCTAACATTAACCCTAACCCTAACCCTAAACCGAACCCTAACCCTAACCCTCACTCTGCCCCGAAACTTAACCCTAATCCTAACCCTAACCCTAACCCGAACCCGAACCCTAACCCTAACCCTAACCCTAACCCTAACCCGAACCCTAACCCTAACCCGAACACTAACCCCTAACCCTAACCCTAACCCTAACCCTAACCCGAACCCTAACCCTAACCCTACCTCCTAACCCTAACACTAACCCTAAACCGAACCCAAACCCTAACCCGAACCCTAACCCTCACCCGAACACTAACCCGAACCCTAACCCTAACCGTAACCCGAACCCTAACCTTAACCGTAACCCTAACCCTATCCCGAACCCTAACCCTAACCCTAACCCGAACCCTAAACCTAACCCTAACCCGAACCCTAACCCTAACCCTAACCCTAAGCCTAACACGAACCCTAACCTGAACCCTAACCCTAACCCTAACCTGAACCCTAAACCTAACCCTAACCGTAACCCTAACCCGAACCCTAACCCTAACCCTAACCCTAACCGGAACCCTAACCCTAATCCTAACCCGAAACCGAACCCTAACCACTTACCCGAATCCTAACCCTAACCCGAACCCTAACCCGAACCCTAACCCTAACCCTAACCACGAACCCGAACCCTAAACCTAACCCTAACCCTAACCCGAACCCTAACCCTAACCCTAAACCTAAACCTAACCCTAACCCGAACACTAAACCTAACCCAAACCCGAACCATAACCCTAACCCTAATCCTAACCCTAACCCGAACGGTAACCCTAACCCTAACCCCTAACCCTAACCCTAACCCTAACCCTAACCCTAACCCGAACCCTAACCCTAACCGGAACCCTAAACCTAACCCTAACCCTAACCCTAACCCGAAACCTAACCCGAACACTAACCCTAACCCTAACCCGAACCCTAACCCTAACCCTAACCCTAACTCGAACCCTAACCCTAACCTTAACCGGAACCCTAACACTAACCCTAACCCGAACCCGAACCATAACCCCTTACCCGAATCCTAACCCTAACCCGAAACCTAACCCGAACCCTAACCCTAACCCTAACCCCGAACCCGAACCCTAACCCTAACCCTAACCCGAACCCTAACCCGAACCCTAAACCTAACCCGAACCCGAACTCTAACCCTAACCCTAACCCAAACACTAACACTAACCCGAACCCTAACCCTAACCCTAACCCGAACCCTAACCCTAACCCTAACCCGACCCCTAACCCGAACCCTAACGCGAACCCTAACCCTAACCCTAACCCTATTCCTAACCCAAAACTTAACCCTAACCCTAACCCGAAACCTAATCCTAACATTAACCCTAACCCTAACCCTAAACCGAACCCTAACCCTAACCCTCACTCTGCCCCGAAACTTAACCCTAATCCTAACCCTAACACGAACCCTAACCCGAACCCTAACCCTAACCCTAACCCTAACCCGAACCCTAACCCTAACCCTAACCCTACCCCGAACCCGAACCCTAACCCTAACACTAACACGAACCCTTACCCTAACCCGAAACCTAATCCTAACCGTAACCCTAATCCTAACCCGAACCCTAACCCTAACCCTAACCCCTAACACTAACCCTAACCCTAACCCTAACCCTAACCCTAACCTGAACCCGAACCCTAACCCGAACCCTACACCTAACACTAATCCGAACCCTAACCCTAACCTTAATCCTAACCCAAACCCTAACCCGAACCCGAACCCTAACCCTAATATTAACCCTAACCCTAACCCTAACCCGAACCCTAACCCTAACCCGAACACTAACCCCTAACCCTAACCCTAACCCTAACCTAACCCGAACCCTAACCCTAACCCTACCTCCTAACCCTAACACTAACCCTAAACCGAACCCAAACCCTAACCCGAACCCTAACCCTCACCCGAACACTAACCCGAACCCTAACCCTAACCTGAACCCGAACCCTAACCCTAACCCTAACCCGAACCCAACCCGAACCCTAACTCTAACCGTAACCCGAACACTAACCCTAACCCTAACCCTAACCCGAACCCTAACCCTAACCCTAACCCTAACACTAACCCGAACCCTAAACCTAACCCTAACCCGAACCCCAACCCTAACCCTAACACTAACACTAACCCGAACCCTAACCCTAACCCTAATCTGAACCCTAACCCTAACCCTAACCCTAACCCTAAACCGAACCCGAACCCTAACCCTAACCCGAACCCGAACCCTAACCCTAACCCGAACCCTAACCCTATCCCGAACCCTAACCCGAAACCGAACCCTAACCCTAACCCTAACCGTAACCCGAACCCGAACCCTAACCCTAACCCGAACCCTAATCCTAAAGCTAACCCTAACCCTAACCCGAACCCTAACCCTAACGCGAACCTTAACCGTAACCCGAAACCTAACCCAAACTCTAAACCTAAACCGAACCTTAACCCTATCCCTAACCCGAACCTTAACCCTAACCCTAACCATAACCCTAAACCTAACCCTAACCCGAACACTAACCCTAAACCTAACCCTAACCCTAACCCGAACCCTAACCCTAACCTAACCCTAACCCGAACCCTAACCTGAACCCTAACCCTAACAATCACCCGAACCCTAACCCTAAACCTAACCCTAACCCGAAACCTAACCATAACCCTAAACCTAACCCTAACCCGAACCCTAACCAAATCCTAACCCGAACCCTAACCCTAACCCTAACCCTAACCCGAACGGTAACACTAACCCTAAACCCTAACCCTAACCCTAAACCTAACCCTAAACCGAACCCTAACCCTAAACCTATCCCTAACCCTAACCCGAACCCGAACCCTAACCAGAACCCTACCCCTAACCCTAATCCGAACCCTAACCCTAACCCTAACCCTAAACCTAACCCGAACCCGAACCCTAACCCTAACCCGAAAACTAACCCTTACCCTAACCCTAACCCTAACCCGAACCCTAACGCGAAACCTAACCCTAACCCTAACACGAACCCTAACCCTAACCCTAACCCTAACCCGAACCCTAACCCTAACCCGAAACCTAACCCTAAACCTAACCCTAACCCGAACCCTAACCCTAAACCTAACCCGAACCCTAACCCTAAGCCTAACATGAACTCTAACCCTAACCCGACCCTAACCCTAACCCTAACCCGAACACTAACACTAAACCTAACCCGAACCCTAACCCGAACCCTAACACATACCCTAACCCTAACCCTAACCCTAACCCGAAACCGAACCCTAACCCGAACCCTACCCCTAATCCTAATCCGAACCCTAACCCTAACGCTAACCCTATCCCGAACCCTAACCCTAACCCTAACCCTAACCCGAACCCTAACCCAAACACTAACCCGAACCCGAACCCTAACCCTAACCCTAACCCTAACCCTAACCCGAACCCTAACCCTAACCCTAACCCTAACACTAACCCGAACCCTAACCCTAACCCGAACCCTAACCGTAACACTAACCGTAAACCGAACCCGAACCCTAACCCTAACCCTAACCCTAACACTAACCCTAAACCTAACCCGAACCCTAACCCGAACCCGAACCCTAACCCTAACCCTAACCCTAATCCTAAGCCTAACCCGAACCCTAACCCTAACCCGAACCCTAACACTAACCCGAACCCTAACCCTAACCCGAACCCGAACCCTAACCCTAACCTTAACCGGAACCCTAACCCTAACCCGAACCCTAACCCTAACCCAAACCCTAACCCTAACCCGAACCCTAACCCGAACCCTAACCCGAACGCTAAACCTAACCCGAACCCTAAACCTAACCCTAACCCGAACTCGAACCCTAACCCGAACCCTAACGCTAAACCTAACCCTAACACGAAACCTAACCCAAACACTAACCCTAACCCGAACCTGAACCCTACCCCTACCCCGAACCTTAACCCTAACCCTAACCCTAACCCTAAACCTAACCCTAACCCGAACCCTAACCCTAACCCTAACCCTAACCCGAAACCTAACCCTAACCGTAACCCTAACGCGAACCCTAACCTGAACCCTAAACCTAACCCTAACCCGAACCCTAACCCTAACCCTAACCCTAACCCGAACCCTAACCCTAACCCGAACCCTAACCCTAACCCGAACCCTAACCCTAACTCTAACCCTAACCCGAACCCGAACCCTAACCCTAAACCGAACCCTAACCCTAATCCGAACCCTAACCCTAACCCTAACCCTAACCCTAACCCGAACCCTAACCCTCACCAGAACCCTAACACTAACCCTAAGCCGAACCCTAACACGAACCCTAACCCTAAACCGAACCCTAACCCTAACCCTAACCCTAACCCGAACACTAAACCTAACCTTAACCCGAAACCTAACCCTAACCCTAACGCGAACCCGAACTCTAACCCCTTACCCGAATCCTAACCCTAACCCGTACCCTAACCCGAACCCTAACCCTAACCCTAAACCCGAACTCGAACCCTACCCTAACCCTAACCATAACCCGAACCCTAACACGAACAGTAACCCTAACACGAACCCGAACCCTAACCCTAACCCGAAACCGAACCCTAACCCTAACCCTAACCCGAACCCTAACCCTAACCCGAACCCTAACCCTAACCTAACCCTAACCCGAAACCTAACGCTAACCCTAACCCTAACCGTAACCCTAAGCCTAACCGGAACCCTAACCCGAACCCTAACCCTAACCCTAACCTTAAGCCTAACCCTAACGCTAACCCTAACGCGAACCCGAACCTTAACCCTATCCCTAACCGAAACCCTAACCCTAAACCTAACCCTAACACGAACCCGAACCCTAACCCCTTACCCGAATCCTATCCCTAACCCGAACCCTAACCCTAACCTTAACCCCGAACCCGAACCCTAACCCTAACCCTAACCCTAACCCGAACCCTAAGCCGAACCCGAACCCTAACCCTAACCCGAACCCGAACCCTAACCCTAACCCTAACCCGAACCCTAACCCTAACACGAGACCTAACCCTAACCCTAACCCGAACCCTAACCCTAACCCTAACACGACACATATCCCGAACCCTAACGCGAACCCTAACCCTAACCCTAACCCTAACCCTAACACTAACCCTAACCCTAACCCGAACCCTATCCCGAACCCGAACCCTAACCCTAACCCGAACCCTAACCCTAACCCAAACCCTAACCCTAACCCGAACCCTAACACTAACCCGAATACTAACCCTAACCTGAACCCGAACCCTAACACTAACCCTAACCGGAACCCTAAACCTAACCCGAACCCTAACCCTAACCGAAACCCTAACCCTAACCCGAACCCAAACCCGAACCCTAACCCGAACCCTAACCCTAACCCGAACCCTAACCCTAACCCTAACCCGAACACGAATCCTAACCCTAACCCTAACCCTAACCCGAACCCTAACCCGAACCCTAACCTTAACCCGAACCCTAAACCGAACCCAACCCCTAACTCTAATCCGAACCCTAACCCTAACCCTAACCCTAAGCCGAACCTTAACCCTAACCTGAACCCTAACCCTAAACCTAACCCTAACCCTAACCCTAATCCGAACCCTAACCCGAAACCTAACCCTAACCCAAACCCTAACCCGAACCCTACCCCTAACCCTACCCTAACCCAAACCCTAACCCGAACCCTAACCCTAACCCTAACCCGAACCCGAACACTAACCCTAACCCTAACCCTAACCCGAACCCGAACCCGAACCCTAACCCGAAACCTAACCCGAACCCTAACCCGAACCCTAACCCTAACCCTATTCCGAAACCTAACCCGAACCCTAAACCTAACCCGAACCCGAACACTAACCCTAACCTTAACCCTAACCCGAACTCTAACCCTAACCCTAACCCTAACCCCAACCCTTACCCGAACCCTAACCCGAACCATAACCCTAAACCGAACCCTAACCCGAACCCTAACCCGATCCATAACCCGAACCCTAACCCTAACACTAACCCAAACACTAACCCTAACCCTAACCCGAACCCTAACCCGAACCCTAACCCTAACCCTAACCAGAACCCTAACCCTAACCATAACCCTAACCCGAACCCTAACCCTAACCCCTAACCCTAACCCTAACCCTAACCCGAACCCGAACCCTAACCCTAACCCTAACCCTTAACCCTAACCCTAACCCTAACCCGAACCCTCACACTAACTCTAACCCTAACCCTAACCCGAACCCGAAACCTAACCCGAACCTTACCCCTAACCCTAATCCGAACCCTAACCCTAACCCTAAACCTAACCCGAACCCGAACCCTAAACCTAACCCTATCGCGAACCCGAACCCTAACCCTAACCCGAAACCTAACCCTAACCCGAACCCTAACCCTAACCCGAACCCTAACCCTAACCTGAACCCGAATCCGAACCCTGACCCTAACCCGAACCCTAACCCTAACCCTAACCCGAACCCTAACCCCAACCCGAACCCTAACCCGAACCCGAAACCTAACCCTAACCCGAACCCTAACCCCTTACCCGAATCCTAACCCTAACCCGAACCCTAACCCGAACCCTAACCCTAACCCTAACCACGAACCCGAACCCTCAACCTAACCCTAACCCTAACCCGAACCCTAACCCTAACCCTAAACCTAAACCTAACCCTAACCCGAACACTAAACCTAACCCAAACCCGAACCCTAACCCTAACCCTAATCCTAACCCTAACCCGAACGGTAACCCTAACCCTAACCCCTAACCCTAACCCTAACCCTAACCCGAACCCTAACCCTAACCCTAACCCTAACCCTAAACCTAACCCGTACCCGAACCTTAACCCGAAACCTACCACTAACACTAATCCGAACCCTAACCCTAACCCTAACCCTAAACCTAACCCGAACCCTAACCCTAACCGGAACCCTAAACCTAACCCTAACCCTAACCCTAACCCGAAACCTAACCCGAACCCTAAACCTAACCCTAACCCGAACCCTAACCCTAACCCTAACCCTAACCCGAAACCTAACCCTAAACTTAACCGGAACCCTAACACTAACCCTAACCCGAACCCAAACCATAACCCCTTACCCGAATCCTAACCCTAACCCGAAACCTAACCCGAACCCTAACCCTAACCCTAACCCCGAACCCGAACCCTAACCCTAACCCTAACCCGAACCCTAACCCGAACCCTAAACCTAACCCGAACCCTAACCCTAACCCTAACCCAAACCCTAACACTCACCCGAACCCTAAGCCTAACCCTAACCCTAACCCGAACCCTAACCCTAACCCTAACCCGACCCCTAACCCGAACCCTAACGCGAACCCTAACCCTAACCCTAACCCTATTCCTAACCCAAACCTTAACCCTAACCCTAACCCGAAACCTAATCCTAACATTAACCCTAACCCTAACCCTAAACCGAACCCTAACCCTAACCCTCACTCTGCCCCGAACCTTAACCCTAATCCTAACCCTAACACGAACCCTAACCCGAACCCTAACCCTAACCCTAACCCTAACCCGAACCCTAACCCTAACCCGAACCCTAACCCGAACCCGAACCCTAACCCTAACACTAACACGAACCCTTACCCTAACCCGAAACCTAACCCTAACCGTAACCCTAATCCTAACCCGAACCCTAACCCTAACCCTAACCCCTAACACTAACCCTAACCCTAACCCTAACCCTAACCCTAACCTGAACCCGAACCCTAACCCGAACCCTACACCTAACACTAATCCGAACCCTAACCCTAACCTTAATCCTAACCCGAACCCTAACCCGAACCCGAACCCTAACCCTAACATTAACACTAACACTAACCCTAACCCGAACCCTAACCCTAACCCGAACACTAACCCCTAACCCTAACCCTAACCCTAACCTAACCCGAACCCTAACCCTAACCCTACCTCCTAACCCTAACACTAACCCTAAACCGAACCCAAACCCTAACCCGAACCCTAACCCTCACCCGAACACTAACCCGAACCCTAACCCTAACCTGAACCCGAACCCTAACCCTAACCCTAACCCGAACCCAACCCGAACCCTAACTCTAAAGGTAACCCGAACACTAACCCTAACCCTAACCCTAACCCGAACCCTAACCCTAACCCTAACCCTAACACTAACCCGAACCCTAAACTTAACCCTAACCCGAACCCCAACCCTAACCCTAACACTAACACTAACCCGAACCCTAACCCTAACCCTAATCTGAACCCTAACCCTAACCCTAACCCTAACCCTAAACCGAACCCGAACCCTAACCCTAACCCGAACCCGAACCCTAACCCTAACCCGAACCCTAACCCTATCCCGAACCCTATCCCGAAACCGAACCCTAACCCTAACCCTAACCGTAACCCGAACCCGAACCCTAACCCTAACCCGAACCCTAATCCTAAAGCTAACCCTAACCCTAACCCGAACCCTAACCCTAACGCGAACCCTAACCGTAACCCGAAACCTAACCCAAACTCTAAACCTAAACCGAACCTTAACCCTATCCCTAACCCGAACCTTAACCCTAACCCTAACCCTAAACCTAAACCTAACCCTAACCCGAACACTAACCCTAAACCTAACCCTAACCCTAACCCGAACCCTAACCCTAACCTAACCCTAACCCGAACCCTAACCTGAACCCTAACCCTAACCATCACCCGAACCCTAACCCTAAACCTAACCCTAACCCAAAACCTAACCCTAACCCTAAACCTAAACCTAACCCGAACCCTAACCAAACCCTAACCCGAACCCTAACCCTAACCCTAACCCGAACGGTAACACTAACCCTAACCCCTAACCCTAACCCTAAACCTAACCCTAAACCGAACCCTAACCCTAAACCTATCCCTAACCCTAACCCGAACCCGAACCCTAACCAGAACCCTACCCCTAACCCTAATCCGAACCCTAACCCTAACCCTAACCCTAACCCTAACCCGAACCCGAACCCTAACCCTAACCCGAAAACTAACCCTTACCCTAACACTAACCCTAACCCGAACTCTAACGCGAAACCTAACCCTAACCCTAACACGAACCCTAACCCTAACCCTAACCCTAACCCGAACCCTAACCCTAACCCGAACCCTAACCCTAAACCTAACCCGAACCCTAACCCTAACCCGAACCCGAACCCTAACACATACCCTAACCCTAACCTTAACCCTAACCCTAACCCGAACCCTAACCCTAACCCTAACCCGAACCCTAAACCTAAACCTAACCCGAACCCTAACCCTAAGCCTAACATGAACTCTAACCCTAACCCGAAACCTAACCCTAACCCTAACCCGAACACTAACACTAAACCTAACCCGAACCCTAACCCGAACCCTAACACATAACCTAACCCTAACCCTAACCCTAACCCGAAACCGAACCCTACCCCGAACCCTACCCCTAATCCTAATCCGAACCCTAACCCTAACGCTAACCCTATCCCGAACCCTAACCCTAACCCTAACCCTAACGCGAACCCTAACCCAAACACTAACCCGAACCCGAACCCTAACCCTAACCCTAACCCTAACCCTAACCCGAACCCTAACCCTAACCCTAACCCTAACACTAACCCGAACCCTAACCCTAACCAGAACCCTAACCGTAACACTAACCCTAAACCGAACCCGAACCCTAACCCTAACCCTAACCCTAACACTAACCCTAACCCTAACCCGAACCCTAACCCGAACCCGAACCCTAACCCTAACCCTAACCCTAATCCTAAGCCTAACCCGAACCCTAACCCTAAACCGAACCGTAACACTAACCCGAACCCTTACCCTAACCCGAACCCGAACCCTAACCCTAACCTTAACCGGAACCCTAACCCTAACCCGAACCCTAACCCTAACCCAAACCCTAACCCTAACCCGAACCCTAACCCGAACCCTAACCCGAACCCTAAACCTAACCCGAACCCTAAACCTAACCCTAACCCGAACCCGAACCCTAACCCGAACCCTAACGCTAAACCTAACCCTAACACGAAACCTAACCCAAACACTAACCCTAACCCGAACCTGAACCCGACCCCTACCCCGAACCTTAACCCTAACCCTAACCCTAACCCTAAACCTAACCCTAACCCGAAACCTGACCCTAACCCTAACCCTAACCCTAACCCGAAACTGAACCCTAACCCTAACCCTAACCGTAACCCGAACCCGAAACCTAACTCTAACCCTAACCCTAACCCTAACACTAACCCTAAACCTAACCCGAACCCTAACCCTAACCCGAACCCTAACCCTAACCCGAACCCTAACCCAAACTCTAACCCTAACCCGAACCCGAACCCTAACCCTAACCCGAACCCTAACCCTAACCCGAACCCTAACACTAACACTAACCCTAACCCGAACCCAAACACTAACCCTAACCCTAACCCGAACCCTAACCCTAACCCTAACCCTAACACTAACCCGAACGGTAACCCTAACCCTAACCCCTAACCCTAACCCTAACCCTAACCCTAATCAAACCCTAACCCTAACCCTAAACCTAACCCTAACTCGAACCCGAAACCTAACCCGAACCCTACCCCTAACCCTAATCCGAACCCTAACCCTAACCCTAACCCTAACCCTAACCCGAAACCTAACCCTCACCAGAACCCTAACACTAACCCTAACCCGAACCCTAACCCGAACCCTAACCCTAAACCGAACCCTAACCCTAACCCTAACCCTAACCTGAACACTAACCCTAACCTTAACCGGAACCCTAACCCTAACGCGAACCCGAACTCTAACCCCTTACCCGAATCCTAACCCTAACCCGAACCCTAACCCGAACCCTAACCCTAACCCTAAACCCGAACTCGAACCCTACCCTAACCCTAACCATAAACCGAACCCTAACACGAACACTAACCCTAACACGAACCCGAACCCTAACCCTAACCCGAACCCTAACCCTAACCCGAACCCTAACCCTAACCCGAAACCTAACCCTAACCTGAACCCGAATCCGAACCCTGACCCTAACCCGAACCCTAACCCTAACCCTAACCCGAACCCTAACCCCAACACGAACCCTAACCCGAACCCGAACCCTAACCCTAACCCGAACCCTAACCCTATCCCGAACCCTAACCCTAACCCTAACCCGAACCCTAAACCTAACCCTAACCCGAACCCTAACCCTAACCCGAACCCTAACCCTAACCCTAACCCGAATCCTAACCCTAACCCTAACCCGAACCCTAACCCGAACACTAACCCTAATCCTAACCCTAACCCAAACCCTAACCCTAACCCGAACCCTAAACCTAACCCTAACCCGAACCCTAACCCTAACACTAACCCTAACCCTAAACCGAACCCTAACCCTAAACCTAAACCGAACACTAACCCTAAGCCTAACATGAACTCTAACCCTAAACCTAACCCGAAACCTAACCCTAACCCTAACCCGACCCCTAACCCGAAACCTAACACATACCCTAACCCTAACCTTAACCCTAACCCTAACCCGAACCCTAACCCTGACCCTAACTCTAACCCGAACCCTAACCCTAACGCGAACCCTAACCGTAAACCTAACCCGAACCCTAACCCTAATTCGAACCCGAACCCTAACACATACCCTAAACCTAACATTAACCCTAACCCTAACCCGAACCCTAATCCTAACCCTAACCCGAACCCTAACCCTAAACCTAACCCGAACCCAAACCCTAAGCCTAACATGAACTCTAACCCTAACCCGAACCCTAACCCTAACCCTAACCCGAACCCTAACACATACCCTAACCCTAACCCTAACCCTAACCCGAACCCGAACCCTAACCCGAACCCTACCCCTAACCCTAATCCGAACCCTAACCCTAACCCTAACCCTATCCCGAACCCTAACCCTAACCCTAAACCTAACCCTAACCCTAACCTGAACCCTAAACCGAACACTAACCCGAACCCGAACCCTAACTCTAACCCTAACCCTAACCCGAACCCTAACCCTAATCCGAACCCTAACACTACCCGAACCCTAACCCGAACCCGAACCCTAACCCTAACACTAACCCTAAACCGAACCCGACCCTAACCCTAACCCTAACCCTAACACTAACCCTAACCCTAACCCGAACCCTAACACTAACCCGAACCCTAACCCTAACCCGAACCCGAACCCTAACCCTAAACTTAACCGGAACCCTAACCCTAACCCGAACCCTAACCCTAACCCAAACCCTAAACCTAAACCGAACCCTAACCCGAACCCTAACCCGAACCCTAAACCTAACCCGAACCCTAACACTAACCCTAACCCGAACCCGAACCCTAACCCGAACCCTACCCTAAACCTAACCCTAACACGAACCCTAACCCTAACCCTAACCCTAACCCTAACCCGAACCTTAACCCTAACCCTACCCCGATCATTAACCCTAACCCTAAACCTAACCCTAAACCTAACCCTAACCCGATCCCTAACCCTAACCCTAACCCTAAACAAAACCTAACCCTAACCCTAACCCTAACCCGAACCCTAACCTGAACCCTAAACCTAACCGTAACCCGAACCCTAACCCTAACCCTAACCCGAACACTAACCCTAACCCTAACCCTAACCCGAACCCTGACCCTAACCCTAACCCTAACCCTAACCCGAAACTGAACACTAACCCTAACCCTAACAGTAACCCGAACCCGAACCCTAACTCTAACCCGACCCTAACCCTAACACTAACCCTAACACTAACCCGAACCCTAACCCTAACCCGAACCCTAACCCTAACCCGAACCCTAACCCAAACTCTAACCCTAACCCGAACCCGAACCCTAACCCTAACCCGAACCCTAAACCTAACCCGAACCCTAACACTAACACTAACCCGAATCCGAACCCTAACCCTAACGCTAACCTGAACCCTAAACCTAACCCGAACCCTGACCAAACCTAACCCTAAACCGAACCTTAACCCAAACACTAACCCGACACCTAACCCGAACCCTAACGCGAACCCTAACCCTAACCCTAACCCTAACCCGAACCTTAACCCTAACCCTACCCCGAACCTTAACCCTAACCCTAACCCTAAACCTAAACCTAACCCTAACCCGAAACTGAACCCTAACCCTAACCCTAACCGTAACCCGAACCCGAACCCTAACTCTAACCCGAACCCTAACCCATACACTAACCCTAACCCTGACACGAACCCTAACCCGAACCCGAACCCTAACCCTAACCCTAACCCTAACCCTAACCCTAACCCGAACCCTAACCCTATCCCTAACCCTAACACGAACCCTACCCTGAACCCTAACCCTAACCCTAACCCGAAACCTAACCCTAACCCTAACCCTGACCCGAACCCTAACCCTAAACCTAAACCTAACCCTAACCCGAAACTGAACCCTAACCCTAACCCTAACCCTAACCCTAACCCGAACGGTAACCCTAACCCTAACCCCAAACCCTAACCCTTACCCTAACCCGAACCCGAACCCTAACCCTAACCCTAACCCTAACTCGAACCCGAACCCTAACCCGAACCCTACCCCTAACCCTAATCCGAACCCTAACCCTAAACCTAACCCTAACCCTAAAACTAACCCGAACCCTAACCCTAACCCTAACCCTAACACGAACCCTATCCTGAACCCTAAACCTAACCCGAACCCTAACCCTAACCCTAAACCTGACCCGAACCCTAATCCTAATCCTAACCCTAACCCACCTGAACCCTAACCCTAACCCTAACCCGAACCCTAACCCTAACCCTAACCCTAACACTAACTCGAACGGTAACCCTAACCCTACCTTGAACATTAACCCTAACACTAAACCTAACCCTAAAACTAACCCTAACCCGAACCCTAACCCTAACCCTAACCCTAACCCAAAACCTAACCCGAACCCTAACCCTAACCCGAACCCTAACCTGAACCCTAAACCTAACCCTAATCCGAACCCTAACCCTAACCCTAACCCTAACCCGAACACTAACCCTAACCCTAACCCTAACCCGAACCCTGACCCTAACCCTAACCCTAAACCTAACCCTAACCCGAAACTGAACACTAACCCTAACCCTAACCGTAACCCGAACCCTAACCCTAACCCTAACCCGACCCCTAACCCGAACCCTAACACATACCCTAACCCTAACCTTAACCCTAACCCTAACCCGAACCCTAACCCTAACCCTAACCCTAAACCGAACCATAACCCTAACGCGAACACTAACCCTAAACCTAACCCGATCCCTAACCCTAACTCGAACCCGAACCCTAACACATACCCTAACCCTAAACTTAACCCTAACCCTAACCCGAACCCTAATCCTAACCCTAACCCGAACCCTAACCCTAAACCTAACCCGAACCCAAACCCTAAGCTTAACATGAACTCTAACCCTAACCCGAACCCTAATCCTAACCCTAACCCTAAACCTAACCCTAACCCGAAACTGAACACTAACCCTAACCCTAACCGTAACCCGAACCCTAACCCTAACCCTAACCCGACCCCTAACCCGAACCCTAACACATACCCTAACCCGAACCCTACCCCTACCCTAATCCGAACCCTAACCCTAACCCTAACCCTATCCCGACCCTAACCCTAACCCTAACCCTAACCCTAACCTGAACCCTAACCCGAACACTAACCCGAACCCGAATCCTAACCCTAACCCTAACCCTAACCCGAACCCTAACCCTAACCCGAACCCTAACACTAACCCGAACCCTACCCGAACCCGAAACCTTACCCTAACACTAACCCTAAACCGAACCCGAACCCTAACCCTAACCCTAACCCTAACACTAACCCTAACCCTAACCCGAACCCTAACCCGAACACGAACCCTAACCCTAACCCTAACCCTAACCCTAACCCGAACCCTAACCCTAACCCGAACATTAACACTAACCCGAACCCTAACCCTAACCCGAACCCGAACACTAACCCTAACCTTAACCGGAACCCTAACCCTAACCCGAACCCTAACACTAACCCAAACCCTAACCCTAAACCGAACCCTAACCCGAACCCTAACCCGAACCCTAAACCTAACCCGAACCCTAACACTAACCCTAACGCGAACCCGAACCCTAACCCGAACCCTAACCCTAAACCTAACCCTAACACGAACCCTAACCCTAACCCTAACCCGAACCTTAACCCTAACCCTACCCCGAACATTAACCCTAACCCTAAACCAAACCCTAAACCTAACCCTAACCCGAACCCTAACCCTAACCCTAACCCTAACCCAAAACCTAACCCTAACCCTAACCCTAACCCGAACCCTAACCTGAACCCTAACCCTAACCCTAACCCGAACCCTAACACTAAACCGAACCCTAACCCAAACTCTAACCCTAACCCGAACCCGAACCCTAACCCTAACCCGAACCCTAAACCTAACCCGAACCCTAACACTAACACTAACCCGAATCCGAACCCTAACCCTAACCCTAACCCGAACCGTAACCCTAACCCGAACCCTGACCTAACCCTAACCCTAAACCGAACGTAACCCTAACAATAACCCGACACCTAACCCGAACCCTAACGCGAAACCTAACCCTAACCCTAACACTAACCCTAACCCGAACCTTAACCCTAACCCTACCCCGAACCTTAACACTAACCCTAACCCTAAACCTAAACCTAAACCTAACCCGAAACTGAACCCTAACACTAACCCTCACCGTAACCCGAACCCGAACCCTAACTCTAACCCGAACCCTAACCCTAACACTAACCCTAACCCTAACACGAACCCTAACCCGAACCCGAACCCTAACCCTAACCCTAACCCTAACCCTAACCCTAACCCGAACCCTAACCCTAACCCTAACCCTAACACGAACCCTATCCTGAACACTAACCCTAACCCTAACCCGAACCCTAACCCTAACCCTAACCCTGACCCGAACCCTAACCCTAACCCTAAACCTAAAACTAACCCTAACCCGAAACTAAACCCTAACCCTAACCCTAACCCTAACCCTAACCCGAACGGTAACCCTAACCCTAACCCCAAACCCTAAACCTAACCCTAAACCGAACCCGAACCCTAACCCTAACCCTAACCCTAACTCGAACCCGAACACTAACCCGAACACTACCCCTAACCCTAATCCGAAACCTACCCCTAACCCTAACCCT